>QRFB01020669.1:0-18583 GCA_008931105.1 Oenanthe javanica | reverse complement strand
TTATGTAAATATTGTATTTATGTGTGGATACATAAGGCCTACCATTGTCATTGGGGTTGAAGGGTCAAGCTAATTTGGATTTGTGATATGGGAACTTAAANATAAGGCCTACCATTGTCATTGGGGTTGAAGGGTCAAGCTAATTTGGATTTGTGATATGGGAACTTAAAGAAGGGAACAAGTGTGTCAAAGCATATGGATTTGATCACTATAGGCACAGTAAATATCCATCTCTGCAGGTACAATAAGGATAGCTGTAATGCTGACAGTATTATTCTTGATATCCCTCGAATTTTATTCCTCCCCGTGTAAGAATTTCCAGCTCTGTTATGAATATCGACCATTCTGCCATTGCCTTGATGCGGGTTAATATAGACTTACATTTATCTTGTCTAGATTGCTTATCCAGAGATTTTGGATTTCATTACTTGCAAGTGCTCCTTTGCAATGGAGGCATATTGATCCCGATGCTAGTCCAATTGTGTTTCGTTCACATTGGTGTTTGTAAGAGTATTCCTTCAGATATATGCTAATGCTTATGTAGATCGATGCCAATCTTGTGGGAGTACAGCCATATTCTAGTTGAAAGGATTGTTGGAACTTGGATCTGAGCCTCTGATAAGTTGAGTTCAGTTATTTATATTCCAAGTTTATGTCATGTCAGAAAGTTGCTTGTTGTGGATTTTTTTAGCCAATGTTTGTGAGAAGCAAAGTGACGAGCAATATATTTGTAGAGCTTGTAAATATGTAATTCTTTTACAAGTATCTGTTGAACTTTAAGATGACAATAAAATACTTTATAATTGAGATTCTGATGTTTATTCAGCTTGATAATAACATGCCTTGATGATTCAACTTGAATAATCAAATTATTATACTCACACACAGAAAGGGGAAATCTATGTATGAAAAAGAAAAACTCCTGACTTATAATTCATAAAAAGAAAAAAATCCCATTATTTTACATAATTTATTTATATAATAGATTCATTGTGTGTCATCATAAAGTAATTTTGTACACACAAATTTACCTAAGCATTAGGATACAAATATATTGCAATTCACATATTTAAATTATATATATGAAATAACGAAAATATTACAAAAAAAAATTCTCTCATTCGTATGAACATGTGAGATTTTGAAAGAAAAAAAATCTAATTTGCCTACAAGACATAAATAAACAAGATTTTTTTTTTTTTTTGCATTTTATATATAACCACCTATCTCGTGGGTGTTGGCCCTATATGTCACAATTTGGGGAGAAAATGCCCTAAATGGCACACCCCGAAAAAATGGTCCTAAATAGCACTCCAAAACGCTACATCGTGTAGAGTTTTGAAAAAAAAAATCTCCTCAAAAACGCTACTTTAAGTTGCGTTTTTTAGCCCAAAACTCAAGATAAAGTAGCGTTTTTCCTCAAAAAAAATAATAAAAAATGCAAAACGCTACACGAAATAGCGTTTTTCGCCCAAAAAAATTAAAAAAAAATGCAAAACGCTACACGAAGCAGCGTTTTCACTTTTTTTCAGCACGCCACACTATGTAGCGTTTTGGAGTGCTATTTAGGGCCATTATTACGAGTTGTGCCATTTAGGGCATTTCCACCTCAAATTATGACATATAGGTCTCCTATCTCGTTAGAAAAATATATATACTGTCATATCAACAGATATGGAGGTGAAAATCAAAATTTATNGATATGGATGTGAAAATCAAAATTTATATAACCTGGAGGACTGAAATTGAATTTTTCACCACTAAAACCCCAAACCCTTTGTTTGAGCAATAGATTCACAACTGNTATAACCTGGAGGACTGAAATTGAATTTTTCACCACTAAAACCCCAAACCCTTTGTTTGAGCAACGAGATTCACAACTGAAAAAGAAAGAAAAATGTCAGGTAGAAGATTCATCTCCTTCTTCAAGAAAGCCCCATCATCACAATCCCCAAGGTATCATTTTTACAATAAAATATTGGGTTTTATCTTGTTTTTACATATATTTCATAATAAATTTGAATACCCACTAATTTGTTTTTGTGTGTATATGTGTATGTATGTATAATAATAGTTCAAGTGAGAAAGTGGTGGATGAAAATAAGGGAAGGAAATGGGGAAGAAGATTGGTTTCTGGCGCATTGATTTCTTTGACTGGTGGTGTTGCTCTTAGTGCTCTTGATGATCTTGCCATTTTTCATGCTTGTAGCAGGTTCTTTCTGTTTTTTTCCTTTATCTTTTATTTTGTAAATCACTAATTATATGCTTTTGAAATATTTGTGCATTTATATTTTTAGATCTTTATGTGTATAGTTGCGTAATTTTTTATAGTCACAGATATATCTCTTTACCGAGAGGCTGAGTGTGTGAGTGGACACATGTGTGCAAGTATAAAAATTAAGCGATTGACCATTACCAAGAAAAAAAGAGAAGAATTTTATGGTTCGATAACTTCGATTGCTGCAAAACGTATAATAATACTCTTTCTCTATAGATTAATTTGTGATTATCAGCCTGACCTTTTATCTGGGCTGTATATCTGCTTTAGATTATTACTTGTCAATTTATTGCAAGTTCAACTAATTAGTTAATTTCCCTGTATTGGCTTATTGTATGCAATAATCTAGTATAGAAAGATAGAAATGGAACCTTCACAGAGCATCATTTGTTACACACATAAAGAAAAACACATATTTAATGGTTGTATTAAGCAATAAGAAAACACTTTCCCCTTCCACCCTTCCAGTCTCGTGAAAGAGGGGTTATAGTTTCTTACCTTCTTTCACTATTTTGATATTTGAGAATCATGCAGATGAGGTTACTGTTGGATATTTTAGGTGAAATTGTCTGTACTTTGTTTTGTAATAATAAACTCATATTCTGGAAAAGGAGTTATTTGTCTTGCTTACACGTAGAGAATAGATAGAACTGCAACACCAAGGAAAGGAAAATGCAGTAGCCTTATGAAATCACCTTATGTTTCTAGTTCTCATATATAGGATATAGTTCATATAGCTTAAAGCTTAAAGCTTAAATACACAAGTTAAAAATAAAATTATATTTTTGGCCCTCTACGATCACATACCATAATACTCCCTACTCTATGTATGTGTAGGCAAATTGTGTACATCATTCCATTTCAGGCCAAAAACATAATCACAATCTAACATTACTAAAAGTTATAGTCTAGTTATTATAATAACTCAGGCCCACATAATTAAATCCCAGGCTCTACCTTAGATGCTTTTTCCTTTCTTAACACTGAGCGTAAGCTCCAGCTCAATCTCCTTACTCTCAGCTTCCGCAACATTATTATCCTCTTCTGGAACAAACTCCGGCTCGGCTCTAAACAAAGCTGTCCCCTCAGCCATCTCAGCTGTAATCAAGCTCTCTGTCTCTCTACTTCCCCCTTCCCCATTTATCACCCCCACCGACTGATGACTGATTGACTTATCTAACTCTTTCCCAGCAGACCTCTTTAACCTGAAACGATTCTTGACTCGGTCATGATTGTTCGAGTTGTTCTCATCTTTAGGAACATGTCGAATGTCATAATCCATGAGAGGAGGCCCATTATTAACCTCAGTAGCATCAATTGCAACAGTCTGCGTAATTGGATCTCCTCTTAAAACCGCCTCCACAGCACTCTGACAAAGCTGCCAGTTCCCGGACCATAATAATCCGGCCGATCCATAGACTGGGTTCACTAATCGACCACATGCTTCATATAAAAGTGACCTAAATATCTCTGCAACCGAATACATGCAAACAGTTAAAACAACATAACAAAAAAAATGATATATATGTACATATATAAAAATAACTGACCAGGACGAAGGTGGTCAGGACCACCATTGATTAGGTTCATAAGGCCTGTGCGGCCGTAGAACTTGGCAAGAAAAATGGTGGCATGTGCTTGGGATTCGGAATCATTGATCCACTGTAAGCAAGGCCTGATACTACAGTCTTCAGTACAGCCCTTGCGGAGAACTCTGCATCCATTACAGCTCATTCGCATTTTCGAATGTTTTGTGATGAAATGGTTGATGTCTACATGGTGGTGTGTTTATATATATAGTGGGGCCCCTGGGTTTAAAAGTTAATACTAGTGGCCGCAGCTGTTTCCAAAAGAGCAGTAGAGGTATTGTAAAACTGGGTTTCCACATTCATGGGATACAGATGGGAAGCTGCACTGTAATACTACGTCGTATTTAAAAACATAGAAAATAATAATCCACTTCCACATCAGCGCGTGGATACACGAACCAATCGTTGTGTTTAATATAAATTCCTATTGGTAGGTACGAAACTAGTAACTGTCATCCCACTTTAAACAGAAAACTGGCACCTGATAACTCCACTAAACAGCGGCTATTGTGGATGTGTATAAACGAGATCAAAGTGATGATTTACCATGAAACCGTAACACATTGATGCGGACAGATGGCGATAAAGTGGGGAACCTTGCTGTTGGTGCCATGCAAAAGAATCCAAAGGGTGTGTTGCAGGTGGAAGTCACATGATGTGTTAGGGTGTAGTCGAATCGCTACATATCGTGGGTAACATGGGCCTACGTATACGTTATCTCCTTGTTAGCGGGAAGTAGCGGTCTGCTTTTGTGGTGTGTAAAGCAATTTAAAACAACTCATATACCAAGTAGGCAAGTATCTATGAACATATAATATATATATATATATATTACATGTTGATCTTCTAATTATAAACATATCTCTAAATATAAAACACACAAACCTTATTCCCTTTAAGTATTAATATAAATAAAATATACTGAAAATTATATAAGAAATATGAGAAAAAGGTTCCTAAAGTTAACTATAGAAAAATTATCTAAAGTCACGTGCATTTTAAGTTTAAAAACTGGATGGCATTTTTGTAATAATAGGATTCACTATCATGTATTTACAATAATAGCCTTGACATTGTATTATATTTTATGTTAACTTTAGATAATTACCTAAAGGCAACTTTATGGCCACTAAGCCCTAAGAATATTTCTATACATAATATTCAATAAAATTTAAATTATTTTAATAAGAATAGAAATAAATTCAAATCATATAAATAAAATATTAAAATTATAATTATAAAATATTAAGAAAAATCCGTGCATCGCATGTGATGCAAGCTAGTATATATCGTTTTTGAGTAACCATTGTACTTAATTACTATCCAAGTCATTTAGTTAAGTATTTATTAAGTTAATTATCATTATTGTAAAGGTTAATATTGTCTTTTACACATGAATTTTTGTAATTTTGGGGGGAATTACATTGAAAGTAACACTAGAGTAATAATATTGCATAAAATGATGTGAACAAAAATCTACTCCCAATCACATTTCGTGTGATGAGGATTCTGAAATATAGAAATTTACAGATATTTGAAGATAATCAAAACATACCGAAAATGTATATAGAGTTATACCGAAAATGTAAATTGGAGAGGGGTAAATTGAATATGTAGTACAGAGAGAGACATTTCCTTCAAAACATATTGAAACTTGTCACTATATAAAATATGTAATTATAATCCAATGTTCTAGAATAAGTTTTCTTACTCCAAGATTAACTACTCATATTCTTGATTTCAAGCATCACGTCATCTGTTTTAAATTTAAGGACATGGGACAGAGAACCCTGAAGTTATGGAAAGCATTAGTGATGCCTCTATCAGTCTAATTTTTAGAAGCAAATTCTTGTACAAACTGGGATGTTGGGTTAGTATCCTTTAAAGCTATCTAGTGGAGGTTTCACGCGAATGGAACCATTAAAACGAGAAGAAACATTAAGATATGATAGAATGTTACCTAGAGTAAAGTAACTGCTTTCCATGTTCTTTTGTTAGCATCTCGTTGTTGAGGAATTGGAGCTGTAGATGTGTTTTCATTTTGGCTACCATTAGTTTATTTTTAAAAAGAGTGAAACAAGCAAATCGAGTCAATGTCCTTTTTTATAGCATCTTCAAACGAATTAGCCTCGAAAAATTTGGGGTAATTGGTCAGCATCCCATGTTTGTGAGGGGGAGACAACGTGAGAGTTTATAAATTGTTAAGAGTATGAAATTAGGGTAATGAAATTAAGTTAGGGCTAGGCATGTCAATGGGTCTGTTTTCTTTGGATCGGATTTGACTATATCTAAATCCATGTCCATTTAATTTTATCAGTTCGAATCTGGTACGACTTCAGATTGGATCGTTGTCGGATTTTTGATAGCTTAATTTATATATGATTATTTAGGGTTTCATTATCGGATTGGACTCCGATTTATTTAATTTTTTTTTTTAAAAAAAAGAGAAGAAATAATATAGCCATGACGAAATGATGCGCTAGATAGTAATAAAATCCCAAAATGTAATGTTTTGGAGTAACAATGAAGTTTGAATTAGATGTAATATATATATATCACATAAATAAATACGAAAATTCAGATATCATAGTGAAAAATTAGAAGAACTTTCTAATTTCATGATTAAAAATAGAAATCTTCACTGAAATTAAGTATATACTCACCACATATTGTACTCACACTTGGTGCTCCCCTTATATACTCACACTTGGTAATTGTTTACATCATCTGGAAGGAAGAGAATGTCAGGACCACAATGTGAAATATCTCTTTTCACATTATTTTTTTAAATAGTGTATAGTAGCTATTTTCTGTACTGATTTTAAGATGTTCAATTTCTTTTATAGATTATCTGTATCCTTTTCTAATATATGCTGGTGGCATAATATATACTTCCTTATCAAATTGCCTGACCTTTTACCTTGTGCTTCTAGTAAGGCCCTTGAGAAAGCTAGCACGAATGAGGCAGTTATAAATGCTATAGGAGAGCCTATTGTGAGAGGTCCCTGGTATAATGCATCACTTGCAGTAACTCACAAGAGGCATTCTGTGTCATGCACTTTTCCGGTGTCTGGACCTCAAGGCACAGGAGTCTTTCAGTTGAGGGCAGTTCGTGATAAAGGTATGATTTATCATTCTAAATTCTTGTACGTGCTCTTTTCTTCATCGTCTCTTCATATCACACATCATATAACTTGCATAAATTGTAATGCTATGTTGAGCAGATGACAAGTGGCTTACATTTTTCCGACCACGTGACTGGGAAATTCTTATTATGGAAGCCCTCCTTCACGTTCCTGCAAATGAAGGGAAGCGTCAAACTTTTCGTGTTAGTATAACAGACAAATTTTTACCTCCAGCTTGTAAACCGTGTATGGATTGCAAGCCTGAAGGATCAGATACAGCAGAAAACAAATGAGCAAACTAGTTCTTAATGAGAATGTTGGTTTTTTTCTTTTAAATTTTGCTGATGGCTTTTAAACATATTTCATGTATCAAACCCATCAGGAACTAAATATGAGATGATTCATAGCCATATAATGACATAAAATAAATATTGTTAGAACCATATGGATATTTATAGAAGTTTGTTTAGAGCTCATTCTTGTTGCCTTCTCCTTTATGAAAATAAATCTTTTTGTCGCTCTTGCAATAGTTGATGCATATACACTGATAATATGCGTGCATACCTGCATAGTGCATTCAGGGTTCTTTTTTATGCTAAATATAGTGCATTCGGGTTGTGCAAGTTTAGGTTATATACTTCTATTTAGTATGGAAGCTGGGTGTCACATTGTATAATATAATCTAAAATTTTCTAATAGCTGTGAAAAATAATGGCCTGCCTGGGCTCTGTAACATCTTGTTCCTAGAGTTTTAAGTCTAGGAAGATTTCAAAAAGCATGTACCGACCATGGTAGGAGCCTGGCTCATAGATGATTAATGCTGTAAATGCAGAAAACTGGTTTCCTTGGATGAATGGGAGTTAGTTTAGCATACTCCAGAATTAATCTTCATCATTTTATACACAGCCTCCAATTTGATTGATATGGGATCTAGTGTAAAAAAAAATCTCTTTATTATGTTTGAACTAAAACATGTAATCAGTGCACAACGCTCCCGTATCGATAGAATTTGAATTCGAAGAAAATCTAATCTTACTCATAAATTACACAAAAAAATTATTTCCAGAGTTCAAGTATATGCCATAACGAACAGCAAGCAAACATTTGAGCATTATGATCTTAGAATTCAAATATGTGGTCATTTTTAGTTACACTCCCACCTAAAAAGTTAGGCAATTGAAGGGATTTGGATACTGCATGCTAAACAAGGTGTTTAACTTTAACCCCTGTGTTACTCCCTGTCTTCCCAATTTAAACATATTTTTCTTTAAAACCAAGTTGTTCAACTTAAACCTTTATGTTCTTGCTTATCCCTCTCCTTTCTTCCCATCTATCTTTCTTTCATAGTAGAGGTAACAGTCATATACAAAACAGAAGGTGCAATATAGACATTAGTCATGATTATGTGAAACTGTAAAACACAACAGTAAAGACCAAAAGTATTAAAAAGCCAACCACAGGCTTTACCTTTTGATTCTTCTTTTCCCAGTCAGTCTGTTTTTGGTAAAAGTGAAGTGAGAGTAAATGTGACTGATTTTGGTTGTTATGATTTTGTGGGCTGCTCTAAATACATGCTAGTATATATAATATAAAATTCCATCCGTTCTTAATTATTTGTCCATTTTCCACTTTCAATCTGTATATTAAAGTATATTGATCGCATAATTTTATATAAAAAAAAATTAAATATTTGTTTTGACAATTATTTGTTACTGATCTGAATTTTGTATATATTTATGAATAACAACAATAGAAGTTGAGAGTTTGGTGTCACTCTTTATAGAGTAGCAGTGGAGTGAAAGAACGATCAATTTAAAACAGTAAACTAAATAGCTGACTCCAAAGTACTGTAGTATCTAGCTTGCAGTAATAAAAGCAAGTTGGTCACAATCAACAACACCACTCAAAACATATCAGTTATCACAGCTTCTTTCTCTCTTTTTCTTTCTTCATCTTCCTTCTAACTACTTTACTGATGCAACACAAGAAAGCATAGACAAAGCGTGGCAACACATTATTATGAAATGTATCTTCTCGATCAGATATTACTCCTACTCATTTATCTATCTGCCCTCATCAATCTTGTCTCATTTATATGTTTTATATGAGTGAAAAAACTCACTACCAAATACTAAGTTTATATTAATTTTTATAGTTCGAATTGCAAAATTTTAAATACTCGTTTACAATCTTTAATCTCACACTTTCGACAGAAGAAAATATTAGTATTAATAATATATGACATGCAAGTGGTGTTATACTTGTTGAAGAAGAGAGAAGGAGAGTGTAGTGATTATAAATGTTAGTGGGGACCCTAAAGTGGGACCCACGTATTTTAGGTAATATCACAAGTTTCTCAACGGACATTTAGTGAATTATGTGAGTAGAGAGAGGGGTATTGTGGGTCCGATTTCTTGTCGGGTTGTCGTTTGGAGACGAGTCTAATGTTGTCCCCATTCCCACTCTGTCTCACCCATTCTCATTTCTTCATTTTCACCTCTATAAGATTTATAATTATTATAAACAAGTTGAAACATGACTTAAAATATTATTATTTATAATATTCAAATTTATATTGATTTATTAAAAAAAATATAATAACCAAAATAAGAGTTAAAATCTCAAAACATTAGTTGATATAGATAACTGAATATAAATTAGTTATACATTGGTATAACTGAATATAAATTTCAGTGTTGTAAAAAACGCTAAGCGGTTCTAAGTGGCGAGAGTACCTTCTAGCGCCTAGGCGGGTTTCTAAGCGGGACGTTAAGCGGATTAGTAATATATATTTAAATATTTAGATATAATATTATTATATTTAAAATTAAAATTATGTAGTAATAAGAATTTAAACTTATAATATTCTTAATAAAAAAAATTTAATTTTTTAATATAATTATAGTCATATTTTTAAAAAATATTTAAAAATTAAAAAATTAGCTTAATAACCACTTATTTTTTATTTTTTTTGAAACCAAGTAAAAACTTCTTCATTAATTAGAAATATCACGCAAATAAGTCTTCAACAAATGTGAAGGAGGAGACGTGATTACAGAAAAACAATCAATCAAACAAGGAATTTTAGCTAAGCCATGAGCCATCCCGTTTGCTTGTCTTCGAATGTGGCGAACACCAATCCCAGGCATGCTTTGTAAGATGATTTTGCAGTGCTNTTTTTTGAAACCAAGTAAAAACTTCTTCATTAATTAGAAATATCACGCAAATAAGTCTCCAACAAATGTGTAGGAGGAGACGTGATTACAGAAAAACAATCAATCAAACAAGGAATTTTAGCTAAGCCATGAGCCATCCCGTTTGCTTGTCTTCGAATGTGGCGAACACCAATCCCAGGCATGCTTTGTAAGATGATTTTGCAGTGCTCGTTTACATGTCCAACTTCAAGAAAACTTATATTATCACCAACAATTGCCTGCACAACTAGAAGTGAGTCTGATTCAATCATTACTCTGTCGTCCTGTCGATCTTTAACCTAAGAAAGAANTCAAGAAAACTTATATTATCACCAACAATTGCCTGCACAACTAGAAGTGAGTCTGATTCAATCATTACTCTGTCGTCCTGTCGATCTTTAACCCAAGAAAGAACTTCTCTAATACCCATGCTTTCGGCCTCCAGAACATTACCAGGAGACTTCAATGTAATGGCTCTTCCTTCGACAAAATGGCCTGTGTGATCACGAATAAGCATACCAACGGTGAATGTCTCTGCCCCATTATAAAACGAAACATCCACATTAAGTTTCAGCGTACCAACTTCCGGCTTAACCCATCTGACCTCTGGTTTCTCAAGCCTTACTATAGCAGAGTCTGCATCTTTCTTTTCTTTAAACCTAGCTTTCCTCCACTCTTCAACTGTATGAAAGTTACCTTCCATAGCTAGGGCTGGGTTCATCACTTTTCCTTCCCAAACTCTCTTATTTCTCCAATACCAAACACCCCATAATACAATACAAATTTAGGGGTTATAAACCACTTATTTTTTTAATATTCCGCTTAATAACCGCTTAATCCGCTTAATTTTAAAAAACGCTTAATCACCCGCTTACTATAAAATCGAAGCGTTTTATACCCCGATTCTCTTTATGCGGCCGCTTAAATTTTAATATTAAAATTTATTAAATTTTAATATTAAAATGATATTTTCATAAATATGATATTATAAATAATATATCAATAAAAAAATAAATAATACAGGCTGTACTTTATCAATGCAACCATAGACACTAGTTTTATGTATGCATATAAATTGTGAATTGTACTAGAGTGACAGCTGTTTTGACTTGAAATAGTCAAAAACACAGGCTAACCCCTAACTTTGTGGTCCTCTCTGCTGGCCCATGAGCTCCAGTTATAACATACGGTATGCTTACCTGTTTCATCTCAGAGTTCTAATGTTTTATACTCCGCGGCGTATTTAGTTGACACTTTATTTTTAGTGCGGTTAAATTAATTTATTTTTTATTATAATTTAAAAATAATATATAATTGAAAAAAATTATTATTTTATATTTTTGAAAAATATATATAATTTATTTTAAAATGTACATTTTAGTTTTTTGAAATTATAAAATAATAATATTAAATTTTCTGTCAAACATTAGTAAATTTGAGGATATTTCCACACAAACTTGATGAAAATAACAATTTTGAGGAAAGATTGTTAAAAATAACGGATTGAATACGAATTTGTGGAATGATGTTGAGGATACATATGATACGCATTTATTAGTTGGATATCTATATTTTTTTAAAATTATTTTTTTGAGATACGTATTTATGAGTTAGGTATCTCATTTATATGAGATACCCAACGAACAAATAAGTATCTTATCCGGTAAAATCAACCAATACACCCAAAAATTGTTATTTTCGCTAATTTTGTTTAATCTAAAAATCAAAATGGATATCTAAAAGCGGATGGAGGAAGTATTACAAGAGCCAAATAAGTGTCATAAAATGAAACAATTACACTTTTGTGAAATATAAAAAATGCAAAATATATTATGTAATAAAATTAGTATATTCAAATGTTTTTTTGGAATGTTCATACATACACGTAAGAGCTGAATAAGTGTCATAAAATGAAAAGTTACACTTTTGTCAATTTTAAAAATGCAAACATATTGTAATAAATTTAGTATATTCAAATGTTTTTTTAAAAAATGTTTCAGACGTATACACATATTCGATACACAAATTACATGTTCTATTTTTAAACAAAAAATTTAAATAGAAAATATGTTTTTAGAAAAAAAATGAAATATAAATTATAAAATTATACTTTTATATATGTTATAATATACTTAAAAAATTTAAAAAAAAAACGGAAGGAATCTATGTTAAGCCATTATATTTCAAAAATGTTTTAAATATTTACATAATTGGAGGAGACTAAAGAAATGAAAGAAAAAAGGTTAAAAAACAAGTCACATGAAAAGACAAAAGAAAGGGAGTGAAATTTGACTGTTGTTGAAGACTTTAACACTTTGATAACACAAAGTTTCAAGCAAAGAGTACAACTGTACAAGTAATGTTGTAGTGGGGACAAAGGTAGGAGAAATCGATGATGAGATTGTGCCGCACAAAGCCGACATGTGGGTTCCACTTTCTTAGCCTCCACTACTACCACCACACCTACCTTTCATTTATTATTATCCTCCTCTTCATTTTCATTCATTCTCTCGATCTATCTTCTTGATTTTGCTCTAAATTTTCATTTTCTTGATATAAAGTTTGAATTTTTGCATACCCTCTTCAAGATTTTGGGTTGTGATTGTGGGTTTCAAGTAAAGTTTGGATCTTGATGGAAAATACACTTGGTTTGCTTGAAAATAGTGGTGGTGGGATTGGTAGAGAAGTGCCTTCTGGTGGTTCAACAACTGGGTCAATGTCAACTGTGGATAATTTGGTGTTTTCATCTGAGGTTTCTTCTTGTTACCCAGATGAGAATAATGATTCTGATGAGCTTGAGTTGGGTCTTGGTTTGAGTCTTGGTGGGGGAGCTGCTGCCTCTTTGAACAAGTCTTTAAAGACTCCTCCTTGGTGTAATAATGGTCAATATGCTAGAATCTTGACTGCTAAAGATCTTCCTTCTTTGGTTTCAAAGTCTTCTTCTTCATCTTCTCCTACTGTTCCTAAAGCTAATCATAAGAGAATTGCTGCTGATTCTGTTTCACCCCCTAATGGTGCTTCTAGGTATATACAATTATACATACATACATATTTGCTAAATTATTGTAGTTTTAAGTATATTAAGTTCTCATTTCTTCACACCCTTTTTTATATCCTGCTATACTTTTTTTGGTTGGAATCATTTTTTTGCTATGTATGTTTTTGTTTTTTGTTCTTGACCTGTTATGTATTTCTGTATGTGTTTGAGAAACATTTTGATGACCTGTTTTATTGTACTTTTTTTAGCCTTTTGATTTTGTGTGGTTGGGTTTTGCAGGATCTGATTCCCATTATATTTTATTTCTGTTTTGCCTTGTCTTTTTTGCTTTGCTTTTTTATATATTCTGATTCTAAATAATCTTCTATTGGCTAGCTACTAGTGAATCAGCAATAACAGATATACATGAAAATTCTTTTGTAAAGCAGGCGTACTTGTAGTTGTATGTGATGAGGCCACTCAGGGACCTGTCTTTCATGTTTACATTGTAAACCTCTGTTAAATCTCAGAGATGACTTGAGTGATATTTACCATCATTTTTATTTAACAAGAAAACTCGATGTTGGGGGGGAAAATTAAACTGTCCTTTGTTTCCCATCTATGAAAGTAATGTCTTCTACATTTAACCACATCCAGATTTAGCAGTTCAGGCAGTTTATCAGCAAACTGGACTTTCTCCCAGTGAATTTTAAAGACATAACTTTTATATATTTACTTGGATCTTAATTTTTTGGAAACATGAGATTCTCTTTTCCATCTTTAATACAAGTAATGCATACATCTTTTATAGTGCCGTGCTACACATAAATGGCAATATATGGGGTTGATATCATATGCTAAGTTGTCTCACCCAAGTATCTTCACTGACAGACCGAGGCACAATCTTCAGTTTTTCGTCTTGCTTGTGCGTATTGTCAAAAGCCAGGGCAATGAGAACTATATTAATGGTACGGAAACTAATGTGGAAAAAGGATTAACAACACAAAACATGCACTTCCGATTCTATATAATATATTGCATAAAGCTTATGTTTTCAATCTGATTCAACATAATATCATCCAAGGCATTTAAAAATTCCTTCATTATTATTGAAGCTTAATATCATTTAATGTTTTATTATTGCAAGTAAATGTATTTCTCTTAGACTTCAAATACTATAATGTATGCAGATATTTGTTTTTCTGTTTCTAGCCTGTGGTATATTGTTTTGATCACTTCTATGCAATAACTAGTTTTTCTTGTTTGGTGTTATTGATTTCAGTTCTTTTCTTTATTTCTTTTTTTATAAAATTTTTAAAGCAGCCAGGTTGTGGGATGGCCTCCTGTAAGAGCTTACCGAATAAACAGCCTTAACCAAGCTAAATTGTCAATAAATGAGGATTTTAGCTCGATTGTGGACAAGAATGAGAATGCTGGGGTGAACAAGGATAATAATAGCTGCAACAAGCAAGGAAATGACGCAATGGATGAAGGGCCTCCCAAGACTTCTTTATATGTTAAGGTCAACATGGATGGAACTGCAATTGGACGAAAGGTGGATCTGAGTGCTCATAACTGCTATGAGACCTTGGCACGAGCTTTAGAAGAAATGTTTTGTCGATCTAACAGGACTGCTAATACAAGTAAGTTAATCTTTCTTTTACTAATATATAGAAATCAATGTTTCTGCCTATAAATATTATCATATTGTGGGCAATAACTTGGCTTGAAGAAAATTAGTCTTTTAGGATCATGTGTAGAATGCTGATACTCCTTGTATCTACTTCTTTGTGTATTTTCCAGTTTAATGCGAGCTTTTCTGAGTGGAAATTGTTAGGTTTTAATGCTTGCTATGAAAACTACTGAGTAATTAAAGTTTATTACATACTGAAGATGTTTGCTTCAGTATATTTACTTGATTAATGTACTTGGGACTCTGTAGCACGTTAAATATCTCAAATCAATCATCCAGAAATAAGATTTTAATGCCCAACCTCCTTAGGAAGCTCATGGGTTCCACTTGCAGCCTTTTATTTTAGTTAATAATTGATATTTTGTAGGTACATTAGCAACATCTACAGCTTAACCTCATTTATTGCACCTGTAATAATAATAGTTGCACCACTGGTGGGGGGACTGAATGGGTATGGGCCGCACGGTCTGTTGGTACCGGGCTTGGTCCTTTTTACGGTTCTGCCATAAAACTAATCTCTCTCACACACACACACGTGCGCGAAATCTCACACTCATGCACACAAGTGAAGCCAACAACCCCTCTTCCAACACACACTCTTGCATATGACTTTACAAGTATAACACGCTAGATGTCTTTTCATGTACCCTAGTAATAATGTCTGCAAGATTATGGTCATTGAAGGGAAATGAGTTCATTCACCAAGCAATAACACAAGTGGTGTAATATATTTACTTGAACAGTGAAATGACATGTAGGGAGCAAAATGAACCTTATGCATTCTGTCTCTGACTCTCTGTGTCATCATTCAAGTTATATATGAATAAATAAAAGGGTTCATGATTTTTCTCCCAACTTGAGAGAATTTACGTGGCTGCATGGGTGTTTTGTGAAACATACAATTAAATACTTGAGCTCATGTCAAGGTTCATTATCTCTTGCTTGTCTTTTTGATGATTAGTGCTGACATTCTTTATTATCAGGATCAAACATGGAGGGGCACAACTTAATGGTAGAAGCAGGGGGGTCCTCAAAACTGTTGGTTGGATCTTCAGAATATGTGCTTACATATGAAGACAAAGAAGGCGACTGGATGCTTGTTGGAGATGTTCCTTGGAGGTACATTTATTTTTTTCACAAATGTTTACAAGGCCTCGCCCCTTCTGTTTTTCTAAATTAAAAAAAAATTGAGAATAAACCACATTGCTACTGTTTGTTCTTTTTTCGTTTCCAAGCAAATACATATTTTTTTAATGGTTGATCCATGTCATCTGTTGAAACATCAAACATTTTCTTTTAATCATGTATTGTTCATCATGTCTATGAAAGTTGTTAGCCATTAGTAAATAGTTTTGATATACATGATAATGTTTACAGCTTTGGTGTATATACATATCTCTGCAAGTACTCTGCTTAAAGATTTGCTTTTTGTCCATTTGGTAAAAGCAGGTCTTCTCTTTATCAGCAGAGCAAATTGAAAATTTTCTATATCTGTCTTCCTCCTAGAGAGGCCTTTTAAATTATAGAGGGGGGTATGGTTTCATCTCTATGGTGAAGCTTTTTCTGTGAACAGAATGTTATCTTCTTTTGATTTAAACTTTTGGATGTCCTTGTGCCAAACAATGACAAACTTGTGTTTTAACTTTCGCCTTTGTAACTAGTTGCATACAAGTATGAAGTAGCAATAAATCAATAATTAATGTAGGACAAACAAGATGTCCATACGAGAGACTAGGGGACATAATTTTAGTTCAAGACATATCAGTCTAGAGACTTATGCTTGTATTTCAGGATGTTTGTTTCATCTGTCAAGAGGCTTAGAATTATGAGGACGTCTGAAGCAAATGGACTTGGTATGCAGTTTAGAATGAATTATTTACTCCTAAAGCCTCCCTCTTATATACATCATACTTAACATATTGTACTTTAATTTATCACAGCTCCAAAGATTCAAGAGAGGCATGGGAAACAGAGAGCTAGAGCCATCTAGCATGTTTCTCTCCCAATTTTTTTACTAAATGAAATGAAGTCGCGCTTGGATCAAGAGTTGACAAAATCTTAATACGGATACTGATATGGTCACTGATATTTCATCGAAGGGATGATTTTCGCCACTGGTTTGTTATATTTTCCAGAGTCTGTCATTAACTAGCTCGCGGGGAAGAGCTCTTTTGATCGGAGGCCACAAGCATCCTGCTTACTGTGTCATACAAGCATGATGCATGCAAGTCGAAAGTTAAATATCTAATATTGTAATTATAGAAGCGCTAGAAGAAAATGTGGTTTTGTGTTTGCTGCACCCTTAAATTGGATTGATTCCATCTGTATTAGTGAAGAAAAAGAAACATGTCTGGTTTCTGTATGTTGAGAACAGCATATATGGTTGTGTTACAAGTAATATTTCTGAGATGTCTTAAAATTTTCCATGTTAATTAGATATACTCAAGATACTGCACATATTGCATGTATGATTTGTAATATCAGCAGGGCTTGCATGTGTAATTTGCATCACACATTAACTTTTTCGCATCAGTAATTGTATTACTCTGAAATAATCAGGTGCTGCATATTTTGGGATGCAACAGATGACCGCGACATCAGCAAAATATAAATAAATTTACTCGACCTCGGCTTTTATAAAAATGTGACTGTTGAATGAAAATATGTCTATGAAATTAATAATTAAAAAAGCGATACAACATAGTGAAAAAGCTGGGAAAGAGAAGAAGGTCAACTATTTTTCATTTTCTTTATGTAAATTACTGGAGGAAAATATACAACATTATTTGCAAGAAGAATTTATATACTTCCTCTAACTCTAGATGAAACCAGCATCAGTTGAGAAACTTGAGCCTCTAAACAAAGAGAAGGGAAAAAAAGATCTACATACAAACAAATAATTTCACAAGCATCCCTCCGTCCTTTTGATTTGTTATCATTTCAAAATGGGGTGTCTGACACGCATTTTAAGGTGGATTTTAAGGATAGTTCCATAACTTATTTTTAAAAATTTTTTTTTTTTGTATAAAAATAGGAGTGATAAGAATTGGTTGGGACGGAGGGAGTAACATTTAGTGGCACTGTCTTTGTTGTTACAGAAGGCCATTTACAGGTGAGGTGCTAAAAACTGGTTTATCTCTGTTAGCCACATTTCCAGCACTACTTTTCCTTCGAGGTTTCGCCTCTTCAAGCATCGTTATAACATCTCTCATGGAAGGTCTGTCCTTAGGAAGCTTTGCTGTACAAAGGATAGCTATTCTAAGCACTAGAAGCATTTCTTCTTGAACAAGTTGGCAGCTTCCTACATTGGGATCTAATGCTTCTTCAAGAGCTTTATTGTCTAGCCTTTTTCTCCGTATCCATTCAACAATGTCAACAGATTCTCCAAATCCTGGATCTAATGGTCGTTTTCCAGTTAGGAGTTCCATCAGAACCACCCCGTAGCTGTAAATATCGCTCTTCTCATCCACCTTTAACGTGTAACCATATTCTGCAGTTTATTACAACATACGAAAAACAGGTTATTGTTTGTTCTGTAATTTTTTAAAACTAACTTATCTATCCCTGTTCTAAAGTCATTGTATTAGCATGCAATATTTTCTGTCTTATACTTATGGCTATTACGTGACTAGCTTGCTTAACTAATTTCTTATTTGATTCTTCGGTGAGATAAATTTATGAAGTTATATAGATGGTAAATTAATTAAAGTGAGCTCACCAGGGGCTA
>QRFB01020668.1:0-15153 GCA_008931105.1 Oenanthe javanica | reverse complement strand
ATTGAACTTCTTCTCACTTATGCATCCTTGATTAACCAAATTAGTTACTTGTAGTTACCAAGTATCATTACCATTTCTTCAGTTGATTGATTCCATGTGCTTCTTCAGTTTCTCTTGTTTTTGCTGTTATTTTATCTTTTACCTAGTTGAGTTACATAGTAATTAAGTGTTACAAGTTAGTACACCTATGCCTTTCAGAGGTTGCACCAGAATTGCATCATAGATTACCAATGGATTATCATCAGAGTTTGTCTGTATCTTCATGTCTTGGTCTGCAATCACAAAGTTGATGATTGGTTCTTGTGGGACCTGAGTCTTGTCAGCAGCCGCTTCACCACTTTGAGGTAAAGGTTCTTGTGGGCTTGACTCTGCCAGTGTTTGGCCTTCAACATCAACAATAACATGATCTTCGTTCAGAGTTTATGTGTTTGCATCCAAACTTTGATTAGATGGTTCTTGTGTGCTAGGGCATTAACAACTTCTTCTACCCTTTGAGCTGAAGGTTCTTGTGGTCTATACCCCTGATCCATGATGGCTTCATGTGCTGGAAATGTGGATTCTATTGAAATTTGATTAATAGGTTCTTGTGGGTCTGGCCTTGCATAGACTACTACTTCACTTTGAGAAAAAGATTCTTGTGTATCATGGCAAAAGGAAACCTTCTTCTACTACCTTCTTGTAAATAGCTTTGAAGTTCCAGAGATTGGAGATTATTGAGATTTCTGAGCAGCCATTTCTCTTTTCACTTCCTCGGCTAACTTTCTAACTCTCTCATAAGAAATCTCTTTGATTATTGGTGTAGGAGAGTGGACAGGAGAATCAGAGATTAATACTAGAGCAGCTTTAGGAGAATCAATAACTTCAGTACCAACCAATTCATTAGTTTCTTCTCTATTGACGTTTTAACCATCACCATATGCTTTAGTTCTACCAGACTGTATCATATCATCAGACTTTACCATAGTATCAGAGTTTATCAGAGCATCAGAGTTTAAGGCTTGAACTTGATTAAAGTTTGACTAATCAGAGTTTAGTACATTAGATTTTAATGCCTTGACTAATCTTCTCTTTTTCTTTGTAGGCTCTGTGATGGGATTGGCATGAAATGGCTTCATAAAAGGAGTTGAAGGAATGTCAAAGGCTTTTTTAACTGTTTTCTTCAAGGTAAATACCAACCCTTCATTACTATCATCAGAGTCTGTATTTTCATCAATTAATCTCCTTTTTCTAGTAGAAGACTCTGGAACTAATTTTCTCTTTCTTTTCATGACTGATCCCGATGTGGTGTGTGTTACGACCGAAGTCTTTTAAGAGACAACAGAGGTTGGCATGAGTTGTGTATCAGTGTTTGGTTGTTGACTTGGGTTAGAACCAGAGGGGGCTAAACTATGATTCATAGTCACTGATAGGAAATCCCTCATATACACATTAGGCATTATCTGATTTAAGAGGAGCTTGATCCGTGTGGGATAAAACAAGTTGGGCAACTTACCTTCAGTGTCTTTCTTGACATCTTTCCTTGTCAAGTCAACAAAAATCCTCTTATTCATACAAAAACTAGGCAAACTCTTGTCATTATCAAAACTAACATTAGGCAAGAGATAGCTAAAAATCAACTGTAAAAATTTATCATAGTATACCGTTTGTTCATCATCACTAATTTTACTAGCTATTTTCCTAATTAACAAATAAGGAAAATTAAAATTCAGATTATGGGTCAGAGAATAACCAATTTGTTGAGATAGTTGAGGAATGGCGTCAAAATTAGTGCATTTGGCAGTGAAAGACCGAGTTACACAGTCGAAGAAGAAACTCCATTCTCTTCGCAGATTTGGCCTTGTGAGGCTCCCCAACTTGGATAGGCTGCCTCCGTAGCCTATTTCTCAAAAATATTCTCTGAATTGTTCATCATTGACAATGTCATCATAACCAGCCACTTCAGGGAGGAGAAGGGCCTGGCGAATAACCTCAGGTGTGATAGAGTGACGGCTATTGCAGTGGAAAGTGATAATGGGATCCTCATCATCACCAGCATTATTGAAGGTAGCAGTTGACCAAATCTTGGTCAGAGTTTAAACATCTGTATATCCAGAAAGTTTAAAGTCATTAAATGTAGAAATATTATTTCGATCATTATCTTCCTCAAGGATAGCTTCCAGAAAGGTAATAGAATTGCATTAAAACACTTCCTTGTTTATCTCAATCAATCCCTGAATTATCGGTTTCCATATTTCCTAAACCCTAATAATCATAAACTCTGTCGATTGGTAAACTCTGATTGAGTAAACTCTGTCGACAGCTTCTAAACTCTGATGATGTCAACTTAAACTCTGATTGGCTTTAATAAACTATGATTGAAGTATTCTATAATAGCATCAGCTCTTTATTTCTAACATATGGTCAAGAAGATAAGAAGTGATAATGGTACTGAATTTAAGAATGCAACAATAACATAATTTTTTGAAGAAAAAGGTATTACTCATCATTTCTCTGCTCCTAGAACTCCCCAACAGAATGGAGTTGTTGAAAGAAAAAACAGGATCTTAATTGAAGCTGCAAGAACTATATTGGAAGAAGCCCAATTACCCATATATTTCTGGGCAGAAGTAATTAACATTACATGCTACATTCAGAATATCTCCATAGTCAACCAACTACAAGGCCAAACTCTATATCAATTGATGAAGAAAGAAAAGAAGCCAACATTAAATTTTCTTTATGTTTTTGGCTGCAAATGTTTTGTTCTAAGAAATCAATGTGAAAATTTGGGAAAATTTGAAGCGAAAGCTGATGAGGCTATATTTGTTGGATATGGAATAACAACCAAAGTTTACAGAGTCTACAATTTTAGATTACACATTATTATGGAAACTATTCATGTAGTGTTTGATGACAAGAAGATTCAAGGGTTGTTTGATGAAGAACATCATCACTCTTTGCATTTTGAGATTGAATCAACTAGTAATGGTGAAGAAAGTGATGATGAAGTGGAAATTCCAAGAAATCAAGTACTCAGAAATTCCCCATCAATTGATGTCAATACACCAACAGATAACTTATTAGTTAATGATCATCAATCAACTGATAATACATCAATTGATAACCATTCAATGGATATTAACTCTACTCAACAATCTTCAAGTAGAGTTTCCATCTCAGGGGGAGGGTTCTCAACCACTCAATCACATCACAATGATTATAACAATGTTAATCATCATGAAGCATCATCCTCAAGGATAAATTTACCTCAACAAAGGAAATGGACTAAAAGTCATCCCTTTGTGTTGATTATTGGAAATTCAAATTATGGTGTCAAAACTAGAAGTGTAACTCAAAATGAATGTTTATATAACAGTTTCATGTCTCATGAAGAACCAAAAAAGATTAAAGAAGCCTTGAATGAGCCTGATTGGATAATAGCATGCAAGAAGAGTTGAATCAGTTTGAAAGAAACAAGGTATGAGAGCTCGTGCCGAAAACAAAGAACAAATATATTATTGGTATAAAATGGGTATTCAGAAATAAAATGGATGAAACTAGTACAATAATAAGAAACAAAGCAAGATTAGTGGTAAAGGCTACTCACAAGAAGAGGGCATAGATTTTGATGAAATATTTGCACCTGTTGCAAGAATAAGAGCTATCAGAATCTTTCTAGCATATGTTGCCCATGCTAATTTCAAGGTATACCAGATGGATGTAAAAAGTGATTTTCTCAATGAAGAATTAGAAGAAAAAGTATATGTGGAACAACCTCCTGGTTTTGTGGATCTTGTTCATCCTGAATTTATGTAATATCTTCTCAAAGTAATGTATGGTTTGAAACAAGCACCTAGAGCCTGGTATGACATACTTTCTAAATTCTTCATTGAGAATCACTTCACAAGAGGTACTGTTGATAAAACTCTCTTTCATAGAAAGGTTAGTGACTCTATTATTCTTGTTTAAATCTATGTAGATGAAATTATTTTTGGCTCAACTGATGAGAAACTTTTTCAAATGTTTGCTAAGTTGATGCAGAGTAAAAATGAAATGAGCATGATGGGAGAACTTATCTATTTTTTTGGTTTGCAAGTCAAACAAGTTAAAGATGGTATTTTCATAAAAACAAACCAAATATATTTCTGACTTATTAAGGAAATCTGATTTATATCAATGTTCTTCTGCAATAACTCACATGGCCACTGCAACTAAACGTGAATTGAATACTAAGAAGCTAAAGTGGACATTACAAGTTATAGAAGCATGATTGGCTCATTATTATATTTAACTGCAAGTAGGCCAGACATAATATTTGTTACATGTCTTTGTGCTAGGTTTTATACTGATCCTAGAGAGTCTCATTTGATTGCTATGAAAAGAATATTGAGATATCTCAAAGGAATACCAAATCTTGGTATTTGATATCCTAGAGACTTTGAATTTGATCTAATTGGTTATCCAGATGCAGACTATGCAGGTTACAAAATTGACAGTAAAAGAACTACAGGCACTTGTCAATTTCTAAGAAATTAACTTGTGTCATGGTTTATGAAAAAGAAAAATTCACTGTTTACATCCACAGTAGAGGCTGAATATATTGCTGCTGGAAGTTGTGGTGCACAAGTATTATGGATGAAGAATCAACTGTTTGATTATGAATTTAACTTGAACCAAATTCTAATATTCTATGACAACAAAATGAAATTGCCATTACTGAAAATCCAGTTCAACAGTCAAGGACCAAACACATAGACATATGGTATCACTTCATTAGGGAACATGTAACAAATGGTACTGTTGAATTACATTTTATTCCTAGTGAAAGACAACTTGTAGTCATTTTTACCAAACCATTAAATGAATCTACTTACAATAGATTGGTCTGTGATTTAGGTATACTTTATTATGTTTAATCTTTTAAATGTCTGACAAGTTATTATTTTCTTTTGTTATATTTAGTTTGTAGCCATTGACTATGTTAATCTGTTGATTTTTCCATAATCAATTGATGAACATTTTATCTATCAATGGATATTTCCAGCTATCGATAGATAAATATATCAATTAATGATATATTTGTTTATCGATGGATAACGTTACCTGTCGATGGGTATGTTACTTATCAATCGATGACATTGAAGTCTTAAGGTCCATGTCATCAATCAACTGTACAATATCTAGCCGTTGATTACTTATTTTATCAATTGATGAATACATACAACCCTGTAAGTATAACAGTCGATTTCCAAAATTAGTAATTCTTTCATTTTAATTTTTAATCCAATAGCAAATTGAGTTACATTTTGAGAAAGTAATGGATTGAGAGATCAGTAACTCTTCAAAAATATAAATAGTGGGATTAATATTTATTTTAACTCTTACTTGCTTTTTCTAACTGAATCTCTTTCTCTCTACTAACTCAATCCTTAGTTCTCTTTATTCTCAATCTCTTTCCCTAAGCTACTAATCTCTCTCAAGTGTTTGTGCTTACTCTTAATTGAAAAGAAATGGAATCTTCATTTACTTTTACATCCAAGAAGGTTTCACAAGTAGGATATTATTATGAGTTAAACAACTTTTTTTCCTGTACAATTGTGGAAGAGGCACCCCAGGAATTTCAACCATTGATGAGATTTTTAGAAAGTTGCAAGGTGAAGAAGGCACCGAAGGATGCACCCAAAATAATTTACAAATTGGTGGAGGAATTATATGCCAGTGCTGAAGTTTCTAGGGATTGCTCAACCATTTTATTCACTTGCAAGGGAGATAAGTATATTTTTACTACTGTCGTTATAAATGAATGCTTAAATTTGCCTGCTAATAATACTGATAAAGGAGGAAAAGATAGTGAAATTAGAAAAATGCTAAAATCTATTAAGTATGTTGAACTTGAAATCAATTTATGACATGTAGTTATGAAACATCTTAGGAAAGAATGGCCTTACTTCTTTGATGTTATCATAAAATGTTATAGTGGTAAGATTAGTAACTTTGATGCTATAACTACTAGTATGCTGGAAATTTCCTATAGCATTTTGTTTGATAGATATTATAATTTATCATCAATCATGTTAAATGAAATTGCTATAAAGTTGGGTAACAAGGCAAATAGGTCTAATCATGTATACTATGCTAGATTTATTATGCTATTTATTAACTACTTTGTCAAGGATATTGAGATAGACAGAGAAACTGAAACCCTGGATTGTTGGGTCCAAAATAAAAGAGTGTTCAAGGATTTGGTAAGGATTAATCTCCACATCATTGTGGATTTGACCTATCCAAAGTGTGCTAAGGTATATCTCTCTACATTACTTTCTTCTCAACCTCAATCTTCTTTGTCTTCTGTGGCTATGAAGGGTCTTAGAAATGACCCCAACCTCCTACCCAAGCCACACAACCTAATCTAAAACCCAAGTCTAAGAAATCAACCTCAACAGGTTCCCAAGTCTAAGAAATCAACCTCAACAGGTTCCCAAGTCTAAGAAAATCAAGGAAAAGAAAGACACATGTTGATGTTGATAGACTAGTTGGAGGAGCTACTGGTGAAGGAACTGGGAAAAATCAAGAAATCCAAAAGGATAAGGAGAATGAGGGTGTGCAACCCAAACTTAGCCACTCCACAGTATCTCAAAAGGCTGTGGATGTTAACAAGGACATAAACACATCTCTATTGGCATCCTCTCAAAAGGGTGTCAATATTGAAAGGAGCCCACAACCAGGGGAATTGAACAAGGGTGGGAACACACAAGCCAGAACCCCAAAGTCCTATGAAAGAAGGATTAAGAAAACAAAGTTTGCACTTGGGGATGTACACACTGTAAAGCCACAGGAAACTGTGGTGGAGCCTTCAATTTCTTATATTGATGCATCTTCAATAAATATGGAGATGCAGCCCTACTCAATGTCTATTCTAATTCCTTCTTCACCCCCACTTCAAATTTCTTCAGTAAATGTCTTGATAGACAATCAGACATTTCTAAATTCTCCTTCATTATTTATCAAGGAGAATCCAGCAATCTCTCTTGAGTCTCTTTCACAGGATGCTCAAGACACTGTTTAAAAAATCATCTCTGAACTAAACTCTGAATTTCCATAACCTCATCAATTGATGTATTCTCATAAATTGATAATCAGTCATCGATTGATAAGCCATCAATCAATACTCTACATCAATCGATGGATTTCCCAAACACATCGACTGCTACTATTTCCACATCAATTGATACTCAATCAATTGATGTTACACAAACACTACTAGGTATGTGTGAGTTGAGTTAGAGGCAGGATTGCAGCCTGGCAAAAGGAAAGGAAGTGAGTGAGAACATTCTTATTTCTTCCACGAATGAGAGTGAAACACATAAGGGCCCCACCTTAGTAGGTGCATCAGGTATGATTGATAGAGATGTGAGGTTCTAGGATGAGATCCTGATGCAATATAGATAGATGAGTGAGAGTGATAAAAGTATTATTTTATTTACACAGAAATAAGAAATAGAATTGATGTCTGAGGAGGAAGGAGTGCAGGAGATAGAGGGAGTCCCTAAAACAAATGAAGCCAGTGGTAATGGAGTTGATAAGAAGGCTGAGCAATTGGAGAAAGTAATTGTAGAAGATGAAGAAGTGGATGCAGGGGAATTAGATCCAAGCTATTTTGTCCATCCTGATCCAAGGTATCGAGGATTGGCTAACTCATCTAAAAGGGATGATGAACAACTTTTGGGTTTGGAGTATACTGAGCAAAGGACAAGGAACTTAAAAGAAAGTTTGGTCAATAATAAAGATATTTGTCGCATGGCACCTGGTGACATTAATAATGATAGTGATGAAGAGCCATAAATGGGCACCATTGATGGAAGCCTGGCTGGTGCTGAAACAGAACTACTTTCTCAGTATAGGAGATCAATGATGGAGGTAGAGTTTGCATATCCCATTCAAAGAAGACTTGCAAACTGTTTGAGAGATCAACTGAAAGTTTAAAAGATGATAGTGACCTGAGTTAAACGAGAGTTGGAGTCAATCCAAGACTCCATCACATCCACCAAAGATGTTTTGGAGAGAATATTGGATGAAAAACTGCCTCATGACACTCTCCATCACATTCAACAAAAATTCTTAAAGTATGCAAATGGTTTCAATGATATAGAGAAAAGGGTATCAACCATAGAGTCTAAGATGGATGACATTATCAGAGGTCAAGCACTTCATGCTCAGATTCTTCAAAAGTTTCTAGACAGGATTCCACCACTTCCTCCTATTGATGATAACAAAAAGGGAGAGAATACTGATAAGAGGGATAAAGATGGAAATGGTGGTGAAAATGGAGTTGCTAGGAGTAGCATGTTTGCTGAAGCTGGTACTAGTGCTAGTAGTGCTAGTGGGAGTAATAAGGAAACAGGTGGAACCAGAAGCAAGGGAAAATCACCAAGATCAACAAGGCTGATTTGGAGAAGAAAATGAGAAATGCAAAAGGGGACAAAGGAATTAATTGAAAAAGCTGTGAATGAGAGTGCAAATGAATTTGTCAATGAAGTTAATTTTCATGCAAAGAAATTTTTCTAAGAAAAAAAAGAGCTTTTAGAATAGAAGAAAATGGGGAAAGCCATTATGGTTGAAGAGGAAAAGAAAAAGAAGGAAGGATCTATAGGAGAAAAATTATTACCATGAGCTATTGTTTCAGGAATCTCAAATGCTGCTAGGAGAGAAAAGGAGAATGAAGAGATAATAAGGCAAATGAAGATGGAATGGAACCTAATGGATTCAACTGTAGACCAACCTATAAAACAAAATAGAAAGATTAAAACGGCCAAGAAAAAGGATGTGAAGCCCAAAAAAAAAATTTAAAAAGAACAATCTACATCCAAGGAGGTACAAGGAAATACTGTTGTAGAAAATCTAAGAGAGATTGTTCTCGAAGGTTATGAAATGAAGGAAGTGCTAAGAATCTGTGAGAAGGGTCTGATAGCCTGCAAGACTCATCCTACAACTTCAAATCATGAGGAGTGCATGAGTTTGGAATATGAGGATGGTCATAAAGTAACTTTTCCAATGAGGCTGATATTGAAGTAGGGTTACCACACTTTGAAGACCATTCTTCCTCTACTAAACAAGAGATACAAGCTCAATATCACTATTGATCAGGAGTTACAACATCAAATCACAAAGCTAAAAAGAATACATGCAGAAGCTGATCCTGATCCTCCTTTGAAGTTTGGGAGTCTCAAGTCAAAACTTGTATGCTGGAACCTGTTTATACTATGATATTTACAGATGTTGAAGGGAAGAAAATGTATTTTGACATCTGTAAGTATCTAGATAAAATCACATATCAGAAGATTGTCTATTTAATGAGGCAACTTGGGAACTTAGATAGAGATGAACAAATTTTAAGAGGATCATTCCTGAGACAACTAAAAGAAAATGCCGAGAAGAGAAAGAAGAAGAAGGAGAAGAAGAAGAAGAAGAAGTGAATCAAGTCCTGAGAAGATTGAAATAGATTGCAAAATTCAACCAACTGGTACTTCTAAATTCTAAGTGCATTTAAAGTTCATGAATTTATATGAATGTAATCAAGTTATGGGTTGTGTTATCATCAAGAAGATTTATGCATGTTAATGTCATAGAACAAATATGGGGAGATTGTTAGGAATCAATGTAGGCTTGATGATAAATTTAAACTTAGAATCATAGAAATTTTATTTGTTGTAACTGATCAACTGATATTATATTTATAAATATTAATTGATCAGGAAACCATTTATCAGTTGAAATGATTATATGAATCAACTGATAATATGGATGGTAACAAAGGTGTACTCAGTCCATTTCAATTGATAAGGGTTAAGTCAACTGATAATATTATCATCAATTGATACTAGAGTCGATTGATATAGGTCATCAACTGATATATAACTTAAACTGTCAAATTATAATTATTTAAAGACAGGAAAATTATATAAGTGAAGGGTGATCAATTGATATGGAAGCATCAATGGATGGATGATCAATTGATAACAAGTCAAGTTAGAGATTGAAGAACATCAACTGATATAAAGAACCATCGATTGATAACATCTATCAATCGATAAGTCAATAGCTATTATCAATCAATGGATATCAAGATCAGTCGAAAAAAAATATCAGTTGATGGATACAAGGAAGAATCAATTGATATACTTAACAAAAAATTATCAATTGATAGGGACTGCACAAAGAGAAAAAATGCCAGGAATCTTCAAACTAAAGCTCACGTATGGAAGACAGTCTACATTAACTGTGAAGACTCAAATTGAAGCTGTCTTTCCAAGACTCAAGACATTTTCTAAAATGGAAAAAGACAGAATGGAAAGATAGATTAATAACATTCCTAAAATAAGTATTTTTGTTTGTACTCTATTCTTGAGATTGAAAATATTCTTGTATTATACAAACAAGAATGGTAGCATTGTTAAAAAATAACCAAGTTATAATATCTCTGTGAATCAACTGTTCAAGCCTTAGAGCACTTTATAAGAACAGTTGGTTTATTTTCTTTGTAAAAAAAATCTAGGTTTTCAAAAACCTAGATTATTTGAGCAATATATACATTTATGGAAAAACCAATCCATCAGTAATTTTTAATATCTTATTCAATTTAAATTTTAGTTGTTATTATTCATAAAAACACATCTCTAAATATTCAATTTAAGAACATTTCTTTACAAATATATATTGATATTGTTCTGAGAATAACATTTCTCTACCACTTTGTTGTGTTTGATGATGAGCTCACTTGCTTCATCTTTTGAATACAAGAAATAAGTCCATGAAAATCTTGAAAAGTCATCCACAATGACTAGGGCATACTTTTTCTTTGCAATGGACATGATGTTTACAGGGCCAAACAAATCCATGTGTAATAGCTTAAATGGTTTCTCAATTGATGATTCCAATTTTGACTTGAATAATGCTTTTCTTTTTTGCCTTTTTGGCAAGCATCACACAGTCCATCTTTGAAAAATTATATCCGTGGTAATCCTCTCACTTGATTTTTCTTGACCAATTGATTCATGGATTTGAAATTTAAGTGAGCTAATTTCTTGTGTCATAGCCAACTCTCATATGTACTTGCTTTTGAAAGAAGACTAGTCATTGAATATGAATCTATTGAGTTGAAATCAGCTATGTACACATTTCCTTTTCTGTGTCCAGTTATCACTAGGCTTCCATCTTTCTTATTGGAAATAATGCATGCTTCTGTTGTGAAGCATACTTTGTTTCCATTGTCACATAGTTGACTTACGCTCAATAAATTGTGTCTTAAGCCATCAACTAATGCAACAGGTTCAATGATGACATTTTCTATTGAAATCAAGCCATATCCTATGGTGTAACCTGTTGGGTTCCGAGGCATAAAATGCAGCGGATAAACGTAAATATAACAAAAAAAATTCGGAACCCAAACTCAGGATCCATGTAAAAGATTGGACATATTATGGTGAAACAGAATTATACCTGTTGGTCCCTGATATTGTAGAAGGGGGGTTGAATACAATATCTGAAAATTAATCGCGGAATAATTTGGATTAAAAATATTATTTTAATTACTCGCGAAATATTAATTAGAATGAAATACTGTTCAAGTGAAAGATATAATTTTAACTTGATTAGTATTACAAAATTAATATTTAGAAAACTGTTATATAATTGATAAAAAGTCTAGAACGAATTCGACATGAAGTGTTCGTGTTTAATCAATTATATTCAAACTCAGCACAGAAATCTGTGAATATTACAATGCAGATAAATTACTGAATTTGATCTGATTTTTCTAACTCTTAACAAGTTGAACTCCTGAAAAAGTGAAGGCTGATTCTCATATTTATAGAGAATGAAAAAGGCTGCTATGACCTTTTTCAGTATGACTTAATTTCAAGAAAATAAGTCTGTATGACTTATTTTAACCCTTGTATGACATTTAAAAACTGGGTATGACTTCTGAATGGTCGGTATGACTTACTGAATCTCGGTATGACTTATTTAAAGTCATATTCAGATTTTATCTAATTAAAATAAATCGGTATGACTTATTTTAATTAAACAAAATAGGTTCAGTATGACCTTTTGAGCACAGAAATCTCGGTATGACTTATCCACTGAGCTCGGTATGACTTATCAGTCGGCTGTTCCGGTATGACTTTTCTTTAACAGCTTCGGTATGACTTATCAGTCGGCTGCTCCGGTATGACTTTTCTTTAACAGCTTCGGTATGACTTATCAGTCGGCTGCTCCGGTATGACTTTTCTTTAACAGCTTCGGTATGACTTTTATTAATATAATTCGGTATGACTTATTAATAAACAGTCGGTATGACTTATTTATTAGTCATTTGAATTATATTAAAAGTCATATTAAGTCATATCTTTTATAATAAATTAATTCTACTTAAATTAATTAGTTAATTTACAAATTAAATTAAATTCAACTTGAATTAATTTAATTAGATAAATTAAATAATCAATTAACATTTGATAGTAGAATTAAAATACTATTTCGTCTTGTATTACCGTGCTATCAGTCTTGAAGTCTTCCAGTCTTCGTTGTGTCTTTTGTCATAAAACCACTTGAGCTAGATGATGAATATTTATTATTTTAGTTGACACACAAATGTACTGTCTGGTTCATTTATGTCATACTATAATAAATATTCTTCATCTTTAACATTAAGCTGTGGTCTTCTGTTCTTCTTCTACTTCACTGTCTTCATTCTTCTTCTGGAATCTTCTGTAGTAGCCACTTAGAATCTTCTGAATCTTCTGAACAACTGCTTCTCTATTTTTCTCCGACGCTTGAACATATAAATGAACTTCTTCCGGTGTAGAGTAGCAACTTCATTATAATTCTTCTGACAAGTTGATTCTTTGTGTCTAGTTGACATTCTTCGATTTGATTCCATCCTCAGAATTTATTACTTACTTTAATTTCTTACATGAGTTGAGTTGTCATCTACTAATTACAAATAGGCCTTGACATATGCCTTTCAATCTCCCCCTATTTGTTGTTAAACATTTAACACACAAATTCCTAGAGGATAACTCAACTAACAACTAAGAAACTAATATGACATTTAAGAACTGTAAGTAAATAAATTGTTCTCTGGATCATATAATACATTTCCAGATTTCTTTGAGTAACTGAAATGAAAGATGTTTGTTCCTCTAGCACTGAACATATTATACATGTAGTATTATCTTCATTTCTCAGACTCATCACTACTCCCCCTTAGGATGTCAGAGATGATGTCTGTTCTCTTCTTACCACTTCTCCTCTATTTCTCCAACTCCTGTCTTCCCTTCTCTTCCAAGGTGAATTCAATTTCCCCTTACTTGAATTATCCAACCATTTTAATAGAGGTAACAAACATGGCATACATACAGCATTAAACCATCGCAGATATAAAAAATGCAAACTATGACATGTTATGCATTTTAGAAAATCCGGTTAATCATATTTACAAGAATCTTCTAAAATCAAATGGAATAGAATCCAAGCATGTTGTTATATACCCCTTTTTCTTGTTCAACAATTGAGTAATCCTCTTCTGGCAAAAGCCTTTGTTTACTTCTCCCCTTTTGATCTACTCCCCCTTAGTTGAACACTTTAACATTTTGGAGTAATCCTCTTAATAATTCTCCCCCTTAGTTGAGTAATCCTCTTAATAATTCTCCCCCAATTGTAGATAGGTAACAATTGTTGGTCCTTTTCTGAAGAAATTTCCACCTTGGTTAAGTAACATTTGAAATCTGTAACAGGGAATGGGGAAAGGGATTCGGTAAGTGTGCTAGTGTGTGATTTTACTTTGTGTTCCTCACAAGTGTTTCGCTCATATACTCTCTAAGTGTTTCACTCATAGAATATATATTTTCACTCTTCCTTACTTGTGTTTCACTCTTTTCTCACATCACTATATCTCTCTCAGTACGGATGACTCAGTCTTTTGTACCTGCAAGAAAGATCACCATAGCCCCTTCAAGAGAGGTCACTGGTGGTGCAATGGGGTTTCGTAAATCCCCGTCCTCAATTGAATCTATTAAAATATTTGATTTTTATAAACTGAATTGCTTCAGGAATAGATTCAGTGAGTTGCTGATCATCTAAGATGATCTATTCCGTTAGGAATCCAGATATGTTCCATCTGGGGAGGGAGACAAGGATCTATAATGTAGCAAATGATCCAAGTTTCCTCCTGACGCCTGTGAAGGCATGTTGATTCAGTCAGAATCATCAATCATTCTTCCTTCCTTGATATGGAAGTTTAGAAAAATTGCTACCGTCAATTCATCCTTCCTGTGACATTTCAATTGTTCTTTCTTGGTCCATTTTGGTCCCAAGTAAGTTCTTAAATTGTTGGTCCAAAATGCCAATTGAGTTGGTCCATTGTTGTCCCTAAAAATAAGACAATATTTGTGGTTTCTTGAAAAATGTCAGATGAAATTAACTCTTTGCTGATAGCCTTGGCTGACAGGCTGAATTCAATAGGCTCACTCTGTTGAGAGAATGAACCTAGTAACAGTTTTGCCTTTTCCAAGTCTGTATCCTTTTGAGAGAACACAGATGAGCTAACAGTTGTCTCAGTTTATATGTATTTGAATCACCTTTCTGGAGACAGAGCTGTTGGTTCCCTCACATTAACAACCTTGTCAAATGCACTCAAGGCATTGACTCCCTCATTCTTAGCAATTAGGTATTCTGTTTAATGGTTAGAGAGACGGATGTGATTGTGTTTGTGTGTTTGGTTCTAAGATCTTGGATAGAGATTGATGCCAATGTTTGGGATCTAACTATTAGAAACAATTGGATGATCAAGCTCATAGATCTTTCCTACTTCTCAAAAGAGACTTGAGAATAATCAGCTTATATTTATGTATAAACAAAAATATAAAAACATAAATAAAAATAAGGATGCCAATGTTGAAAAACAACTAAAACTATACATACTTATATATACCAATTGTTGATACCAATTGTAAAAAAAATAAACAATATATACTAAGCGTTAGAAAACAAACATAATATAAAATATATTTACAGTATGGATGCCAATTAAATAACAACTGTACAAAATAAGGAAAGTTTTCTTTTTCAATTTGTTTGTTTGTTTTTGATAATTTTTTAAGGAATATATACAGTGTA
>QRFB01020667.1:0-18584 GCA_008931105.1 Oenanthe javanica | reverse complement strand
GTGACATGATTGAATAATTAGGACAACGGAAACCACCAATTGTCTTGAAGGTGTAGAAAGTGATGCCCCACCCACTACGTGTGACGCCCTAGTCTTTGTACTCCCTCAGTCTCGGTCTAGATATTCATTTTTACTTTTTTAATAATTAAATTGATTAATGTTTGACTGAAAATTAAAAATTATTCTTTTATAATTTTAAAAAACTAAAAGATGCATTTTAAAGTAGATTATATATATTTTTCAATAATACAAGATATTATTTTTTTAATTATATATTATTTTTAAATTACAGTAAAAAATGAGTCAATTTGACTGCACTAAAAACAAAGNTAATACAAGATATTATTTTTTTAATTATATATTATTTTTAAATTACAGTAAAAAATGAGTCAATTTGACTGCACTAAAAACAAAGTGAACATCTAAAGGGACGGAGGGAGCATCCTGTATATCACAAGATACTCCTCAACAACTGCCACACTTGAAGAGCGTAATTAAACAGAAATATTGAGTCTTGTTTAGGAATTGGGACTTTGTTAATCTTACCGTGCCATTTCGTCGTCGAAAAGATTAAAATGGTTGGTTTCAATCATTCAGTTTGCTGAGATCTCAGATTATTGATTTTTTTAGCCACACATATCCAATAAACATAAACCGGTTGCTTGTTATTACTCTAGTTATTGTGGACTGTTTGTATACTGCTATAATTTTGCTTACTGCCCAGGCATTCTAGTTTTCATCTAACAATCAATCCATCTCTGTGTCTTGCTCGTAATTAACATATAAACAGATTGAAATAATTCTTACTATTCGGTTCCAACACAAAAAGAATAGAAGAAAACTAAGACACACATAAAAGAAGGGAGCTCCCATGCCTAACTGAAATTGTCATGAACTCCTTGCAACCATGAACAGTTACAAATTACAAACAGGTCATACTTGCTGCATCTGAAAACCTGAAACAAGAGATTAACAGAACATGCCATTAGAATATAATTACGAAAGATTATAATCACACTGTTAATCAAATTAAGCATTTATAACTGATGCTTGATTAAGAACAGAGTTGTTTGTGCATAAGAAGGCTTAATGACATTTTTGGCCTTAAAGTATAAACGTTTGAACACATGAACCCTTAAACTATAATGGTGTACCTTTTAACCCCTCAGGTATCAGAAATGTATACTTTCGCCCTAAAGTAGGGGTTAAAGTGTCCATTTTTTGTATGAATTATGTCACCATGTAGGGGCACAAGTATACATTTACGATACTCGAGGGGTTAAAAAGTACACTTTAATAGTTTAAGGGTTTATGTGTCCAGCTGTCTATACTTTAAGGGTGAAAATATCATTAAGCCGCATAAGAATTAACATTATAGTCAATTATGATGAATCAGAAAAACAACAGGAGATAATTATGATCAATTGATCACAGATGTAGATCCCGGAAGGAAAGATATAGCAAGGTCATTTTACTATCCAGTAACTGTATGCTAATAAAAATTTATTTTTATTTTTGAAAAATATGTAACGTGATAAGCAACAATTAAGCGCAACACTTCTATAATCTAGCAACAACATTGTTAAACATACCGAAGCCATAATCTGAGCCGCATTGGTCCATTTCTAACTCAAATCTGCACAACCTTTAACCTCAGTTAAATTATATATAAAATTCAAGCTAGCAAAAATCAATCTTCAGTTGCATGCAGTATCCCTAGTCTAATCTTACAAGACTTTACCTCCTAATACACAATGACCCACCCACTATAAGGTGGTACATGTAAGTGTATAAATAAAATATGTATCTATTCTATATTTATTAGGAAAATGAACATGCCACACAAATTGAGAATCATAAAATTTAAAATATGGAATGTTGCCACTGTTCCTGACAACTGAACAGATCCAGAAAAGCTTCCTCCCGTATTTGTAGTTGGAGTTGTGTTAGATGGAGACATATTCTTGCATACCCCAACTGGTGCACCTGCCTGTAATTCCACCATGCGCATTAGAAGACTGAATCATGTAACAGAGGATTCAAATAAGAATTCATAATTCTTTACTTGCTCATTCAGTTCTTAAATATAAGTTACTAATGAAAACTGGGTATTGACATTGCTTTTCTGTAACTAACTGTACATAACTCATGGTCAATCACTTTATCAATTATCAAAGCGGTTAACTTTTTTTTGTCATTTCGTTTTTTTAAGGAATGTCTAATAGCACAGTAGTACTGGTAAATTTGTGCTGCTGCAAGTTAAAATGCAGAGTTTCCAAATAATTAAATCAAGTTCATACCCTGCATTTAAGTATATATCAAATAAAAATTCAGCAGTCGTGTAGACCAAGTTATCATCTCAATCACATGCGTGTGTATGGAGGACAGAGGATCTGAATCGGACGCAAAGGTAATAATAGCCAAAAAAATTATTTAACATAAAGTAACACCATGAATTACCTACATCATAAAATAGCATAATCATACATCTTTACAAATATATTACTATTCAGTTTTATCAATTTCATACAGGATGCTTGGTGACCTTCAGTCTACTAGTAAATTATTTTTCATTTGAACTTTTAGCTTTTGATTAAACTTTTCAATTCTGACATAGTTTCTTTGAAATTTTCATTATAAAGCTCATAGGATACGCTAAACATAAAGCTTTTTCTGCAAGATACGAACCTGGCAGGCCGTAACAGTATTGCACCCGCATAATGTATGACCATTCATCTCATCCACAGCGTCAAAAACACCTCCTCCGTCACTCCTCTGCAAATAATTTCAATGTAGAATCAATACATAATCAAATTTTAATATAAGCCTGCACATTGCAATCTAAAAGAATTTCAGTACCATGTAAAAGTTTACTGCCAAAAAGTTTGCCATCACATTCCCTGCTGATTTATAACAGGTTCCAACCAAATTAGCAAGCGGAGCTGAATGCTCCTTGCAAGCTTCAGATTCTACAGGTATTGTTGGGAAATAATTTTGTAGTATAAGAGACGAACTTTTAGAGTTTAATGGCTTTGATTCTTTTCTGTTAGGGCAGGACCCTTGTATCACTCCACCATCTCCAGCTGAAACACATCATATCATAAGCTTGGTGATAAATTTAGTAGAAATCAGAAAACAAAAGCATAAATAACATATAACAGCACTTACGCTCATTTTCCAGAATGTACCTCCACTGATAAGCAATTCCCTCACCTACTTCCTTGGAGGAGTCGGAGGTGAAGACTAACAATCTATGATTGTCTTGGACCATTTTGGTAATGGTTGGCCAATCCTCACCCTTCTTTGGCATCTTGGACACTGGAAACCAGTACTTGTCCAATCCGGCATTGGCAAACAACTTTGTCAATCCTTTTGTAGTATGTACATAGTCCTCAATTATAATAGTGACAATCTCAGACGGGTTTTCGGTCAAAAATGCTTCAACTTCCCTCAATGTGTTAATTGCAGGTTGCTGAAAAACATACAATGTACATGTTAGAAAAACGGCCTAATTAAAAAAAAATTGAACTTTGAGCTAAATTGTGCAATCATAGAGCATACAAAGGCTGTGAAATTGAAACACTCGCCACGAAATGAATGACAGAGCCATATATCATCCTCAAAGTCATACATATCCAACATCAACCCCCTCACTCCATTCTGAATAACAAACAAACAAATCACAAAATTAAAACAACTAAGACTAAATAATCCAACAAGATTAATAAATAAAAAATGCAATGACATACTCTGAGTTGGTTAGTGACAGTATCTTCTTGATTATAAAAAGTAATTCTCTGAGTACCAGTCAATAGAGGTGCATCAACAATCGAAAACGAATTGTGGGTCATGAGCCACGTATACTTGTTGAAAGGCAAACCACTAATCTGCCCTCATCACCAACCACACAAAACATAACAAACACAAACACTCATTACCACCACAATGTGATGTGAGTTGTAACATAAATTCAAAATTCCAAAAAAAGAAGGGATAGAATGGTATAAAGATAGGATCTTTACAATAGAAGTAGGAATATTAGCTTGGCCTCTAGTACAAATGGGCTGAGTCTTGCCAATTGCTGGACAATTCCCACAATATAAACCTGACCCACAATCAGTAGCAGCTGTACATGATTCCATTAACTGTGCATAAAATGTAATTCAAGATTTCAGTTGCAAATTTAAACAATTATACTCACACCCATATATGATCTATGCATAATTACAAGCAAGAAATATCCTATATAAACTAAACCTGACAAAAGCCATCAGAACAAGAAGTTGAAGTAGTGATGAGTAAGATAGATACAAACAAGAAGATGTAGTTGCAGTAGAAGCAGTCATTGGGGAGTGTGCATCTGCTCATACGATTCTCCGCAAAACACGACAACATCGTGAGAGAGAGAGAGAGAGAGAGTGTGCGTGTTCCCAGTGTCCCAAGTAGTCAGTTACTAGTAAGTGAGAAAGCAAAGTTGGGTTTCTAATTATTTATTGTTGGGAGAGAGAGAGAGAGGTGCTTTTTTCACTACTCGTATGTGTTTGTTAATCACGAGGATTTTGTTTTGTCTTGCTACTACACTTAATTACAATCGAAGACGGAGGTTTAACTTCAAAAACATAATATTTTTTTTGTATTTTGCTACAACTGACTGTAATGAGTATTCCAGTTACAAAGAAACGATGAGCAATGAATTTACTAATGTTTATTACTTGAGAGAAAACATAACTCAGTTGCATAAGGAAAAATGCTTGTGAGATATATGTATTTATACTAAAACACATATCACACTTACATTTGCACTTTTCTTTTGTCCTAAAATAAAGCTCAAAATAGAAACTGTGCTTTTATGGTTCGACCTTGACTTCATTCCATTTGTAGATAAAGTTGTGCTGATATGATATAAATCTTTGACTCCTAGTGCACATCTTATCTTTTTTGCTTATCTTCTCCCAAGTTGCAGTAGTAGGTTTGACAGACTAGATAGTAAGGTCTAAATCATTCCTTGTGTTATCACTATCTAATCTACTACTTGGAACAGGCTGTCAGCTTCACTAAAAGTTTACTGTCAACTTTTAGCTCCTCTTTGGTGACAGTATCTTTGGCTCCGCATATGTTGTTGTCAAGCCTTGATAGATTCTTGAAACTTACTATCTCCAAATCTGCTGTCAACTATCTCAGCTAATCGTGCTGCCAGTAAAACTTGCTATCTGTGAATATTCATTATCCGCCAAGTTTACTGTCATTGGAATAGTTGTTGTTGTCTGTTCCTTTGTGTTGTCACTTGAATATGATGTCAAGGGCTTCAGTTATAGAATGTTAATGTCAAAGTCTTGATCTATGTTGTGCCTGAACACTTTGTAAACTTCTACTTCATGAATCATGTTATTGTATTTGTACAAGACAATAACTATTGAGACTTATGGTCACTCACTTGACTTTTAAACATACTATTACAAGTGACAACAAAACATATTGTCAATATACTTATGATAGTACATTTTACTTAGTTAATTTCTAATTAATCTAAGTAATTTCTAGTTGATTACTATGTTAACACTATAATCCCTAACACATTATATATATATTGTTGTGGATTAAAAACTATGGTGTATTGATTGCGATGTGTGTCAGAGCTTATCGAGCTTTAATGGCTGCATTTGTGTTTCGTGACTTAACTGTGCCCTCACAAGATGCCTAAGTATCTCAGTGCGTATGAGAATCAAGTCAGACGTAATTCTAAGAATAAGGGGTTAGACCCTTTATATAGACGTGGGTAGTCTTAAAATCATATTAGGGTTAGGAACCTTGGCGGACAAGGCACCTCCTTAAAGGATTCTAGATCCTTCTTGTAATAGAGTAGTTTCCATGTAGGAATATGTTTCCTTGTTGATTGAGGTGACTTGGGGCTACTCTTTGGAGTAGTTTCCTTGTGGTTGAACATATTAATTAGCTGTATTTAGCTAATTAATTAATTACGAATTTATTCAATAATTGGGATTTCGAGCCTCATTAAACGGACCTCCTTTTTGGACCAAACTAAGTCTAATTACTGCTACATTAATTGTGTTTTTAGGACTTATTTTTAGCCCATATCACTTGCCCCATAACTTCTATAAAGTGTGCAACACTTTGTAGAAGTTAAGGTTCATGAATTTGTCATTAAAGTTCATTTTTATGGCTTCCAGAATTTTGCTAAATTCCATTTTGTCCTCAGGGACTTCCCTTTATTTATGGATAATTTACCACAATTTCTCGGGTATTTTTCCTTATTTTTTAGGAATTATTCTTTATTTCTAGAGAATTTTTCCAAATTTATTTGCACCCACGTGTATTTTTTCTCAATTTCTAGGAATTTTCCTCTATTTCTAGAGAATTTTCCCAAATTTATTTGTGCCCACATGTATTTTTTCTCATTTTTTAGGAATTTTCCTCTATTTCTAGATAATTTTCCCAAATTTATTTGTACCCACATGTATTTTTTTCTCAATTTCTAGGAATTTTCCTCTATTTCTAAAGAATTTTCCCAAATTTATTTCCATTTAAATCATTTTTTAATGTTTTTCTAGCATTTTTCAACATTATTTTCGACTAGGAATCCTCGTCGAATTCGACCAGGATCCTGGTCATTTTTTGCTTCCTTGTGGAACCCTGGTCGACAGGGATTCCTGGTCGGCCAAGGCTCCTCTCTTGATTCATGGTCGGTCAGGGTATCTAGTCGTATACGACTAGGGATCCTAGTCGTCCGTAGTGTCAATGTTGGCACCTGGTCGTAGGAAATTCCTAGTCGTATACTCGACCGGGATCCTAGTCGTCCGTAGATCTAATAGACATCTAACCGTTGAGGATTCCTGGTCGTATGCTCGACCAGGATCTTAGTCGGTTATGGTGTGAATCATGATGCCTAGTCATTGAGGATTCCTGGTCATTCATTCGACCAGGATCCTAGTCGTTTGTAGAACCATTCTTGGTATTTGATCGTTAAGGATTCATGGTCATTTGTTCGACCAGGATCCTAGTCGATTAAGGTTTTTAGTCATTTTTAGGCCATTCATTGTCTTCTAGTCGACTAGTGTTTCTAGTCGTTTGGTCCTTCGAGGATTTTTGTTGTGATAACTGTTGAGCATTGACCCACAAGTCTTTGGGCTTTACTATGGCCCAAACTTTCATATTTGCTTGTCCTATTTGAAAGAAAGTTTCAGTCCTCGTCGATATTTGGGTCGTGTTTGTTCGAGGCCCAATTCATTTTGTGGGTTTTTTCTAGCTATGGGAAGTTTAAACGATTAAGCTTCCGTTTTCTTGGCTATAAATTAGTGAAGTGAGAGTTTATTTCTCACTTCTTACCTTCTCAATAAAACTCTCTCAAAATTTCACTCTAGAGCTCATTAGTCAGGCGATTTCCGACGAAGTTTTTCCGATCAATCTTCATCATCTTCGACCTTTCAAGGCTTCATCTATTAAATATCAATGGCGGATTCTCAAGATGTTGCTCAACAGAGACTTCTTGTCAGAGAGGCAATGAGAGGTAACATTGTTACCGTGAACTCTATTTTTTCTTCGGTTTCTGAATTACTCGAAGTTNTGCTCAACAGAGACTTCTTGTCAGAGAGGCAAAGAGAGGTAACATTGTTACCGTGAACTCTATTTTTTCTTCGATTTCTGAATTACTCGAAGTTATGGGTGATGAATTTCCTTCGATAGCTGAGCTAGATGCCTTTAATTATCAAAGTATTTTCACAAATCAAGTACATTGTGATAAATTTACCAAGTTGTATAAATTGCCTCCCGGTTTCAAATTTGTTTTAGCTGAACCGGGGGATCGGGCTTGTCATTGATGGCCCAATAGGTTGTGTGTATTTAGGGACGCCCTAATTGGTGGGCTTAGATTTCCTTTTCATGAGTTTATAGTTAGATTATTGGCTGAAGCTAGGGTATACCCATGTCAGCTCAGCCCTAATTCGTGGCGGACTCTTCTTTGCTTCATAAGTTAAGAAGAATGGAGTTGCATCAGTGGTTACTTTGTGAGTGGTTCTATACGCCCAGAGTATTGGCAAAAGCTCATCCACTCAGGGGTTAACTGATCGTTCAATCCTTTTCTTGAGTCCGTCAAGGATGATGTGATTGGCTACTTCAGCTTGCCCATTGGCTTGTGGATGTGCCACAAAGGTAAAGCGCAAATGAATGTCATTATCATTGCAATACTCCCTGAATTCTTCATTGTTTAATTGTGTACCATTGTCTGTCACCAGGATCCGTGGTATTACATATCTACATATGATGTTTTCCCAAAAGAATTGAGCTACTTGTTTTGTGGTTATCTTGGCAAGTGGTTTAGTCTCAATCCACTTAGTGAAGTAATCAATTGTAACAATCAAGAACTTTCTCTATCCAGTAGCCATAGGAAATGGCCCAAGGATGTCCATTCCCCACATTGCAAAGGAGATGGGGGAATTGTTGGACGTTAACATCTCAGGAGGTTGTCTCACAACTGGTGCATGCATTTGACACATATCACATCTTTTCACATACTCTTACGAATCTTTCAACAAATCAGGCCAGTAAAAACCAAGGCAGGTAATCCTGTGAGCCAACGCTCTGCCCCCAAGTGTTGGCCATAAATGCCTTCGTACACCTCTTTCATAGCTTCATGGGCCTCATCAGGCCTTAAACATTTCAAGTATGGGATAACAAAAGACTTTTTATAGAGAATTTCATCAATGAGAGTGTACTTTAATGCCCTTACAGTAAGCTTTCTTGCCTCCATGGCATTGTTAGGAGTCCAGCCAGATTGAATGTGAGCTTTAATCAGATCCATCCAACAATTGCCCATGCTTATTGGAGCTATCACCTTTGCATCTATGCTAGGAGTCCTCAGGACTTGGAAGTAGACACTCCCCGGTGTTCCTCCACTTCTGATGATGCAAACTTTGAAAAATCATTGGCCTTTACATTATCTTCCCTATGAACATATTTCATTTGGCATTCCTCAAACTAAGTCATTATATCTTTTGTCATGTGAAGATATTTGATCATGACTTCTTCCCTTGCCTCAAATTCACCATTTACCTGGGATATAACCAATTTCGAGTCTCCACAGACCTTGAGGTACTTGGCATTCAATGCCTTGGCCAAACCAAGGCCGGCTATCAGAGCTTCATATTCAGCCTCATTATTGGTTGTTGGGAAGTCTAATTTATTAGCATATTCAACAAGAAACCCTTCGGGGTTTTACAAAACTAGGCCAGCTTCGCTGGATTTTATTTTTGATGCTCCATCAAAATTGAGCACCCAGTATTCTTTAGGAGTTTGCTCTTTTTCTTTCTCTTGAGGTATTTCCTCTTTGTCCTGCCCCCCGACTTCTTGGTCATTGATGGTGCATTCGACCACGAAATTAGCAAGAGCTTGAGCTTTAATGGCCGTTCGAGGCTTGTACTTGATATCGAACTCCCTAAGTTCTATGGCCCACTTAATCAGTCTTCCATTTGCCTTGGGGTTACGTATGATGTTCCTCAAAGTCTGATCAGTTAGCCATCAATTTTGTGTGTTTGAAAGTAAGGCCTTAGCTTCCTTGAGGCCATTACCAAGGCTAGCTCAAAATTTTCGATCCTGGAGTAATTCAGTTCGGCTCCGTGTAAGACTTTGCTCACATAATAAACCGACTTTTGAACCTTTTCTTCTTCCTTTATAAGGACAACACTCAAGGCCTTTTCCGATACGGCCAAATACAAGTATAAGATGTCCTCGGGACTAGGCTTGGACAATAACGGGGCTCCAGCCATGTACTTCTTTAGTTCCTCAAAGGCCTCTTAGCTTTCTTCTGTCCACACAAAATCTTTCATTTTCTTCAATGTCTTGAAGAAGGGTAGGCACTTATCTCCGGATTTTGAGACGAACCTTCCTAAGGCTGTGACTCTCCCCGTCAATTTTTAGACGTCTCTTATTGTCTTTGGAGGTTCCATGTCGAGTATGGCTTTAATTTTATCATGATTGGTCTCAATCCCTCTTTTAGAGACCATCATGCCTAAGAATTTTCCAGACCCTACGTCGAAGGTTCATTTTGCGGGGTTCAACATCATCTTATGGTACCTCAGTACTTCAAAGGCCTCTCTAAGATGTTCAATGTGATCGACCTTATCAAGGCTTTTGACTAGCATATCATCAACATAGACTTCCATGGTCTTTCCAATGAGATGCTTGAATATCTTATTAGCCAACCTGTGGTAGGTGGCTCTTGCATTTTTTAACCCAAAGGCCATAACAAGATAACAAAATACACCAAAGTTAGTGATGAAAGATACCTTAGCAATTCCATCCTTGTGCATCTTGATTTGATTGTACCCATTAAAGCCATCCATGAAGCTTAACATCTCATTCCCTGCCGTGGAGTTTATAAGTTCATCAATTCTTGGAAGAGGGAAACAATTCTTTGGGCATGCATCATCAAATCAGTGAAGTCTACACACATCATCCACTTTCCATTGGATTTCTTGACCATTACAGGGTTAGTGAGCTATTCGGGAAATTGAATTTCCTCGATGAAACCAGCCTCTAAGAGCTTTTCCACCTCTTATTTTATGACATCTTGCCTTTCTAGAGCAAAGTTTTTCTTCTTTTGCTTCACCGTTTTTCGATTTGGATCAACATTAAGTTTATGAGTGATCAGTTTGGGGTCAATCCCTGGCATATCAGCGGTTGTCCATGCAAACAAGTCTCCATTTACTTGCAAGAATTTCATCAATTTGCCTTTCATAGGCTCTTTTAGTGAGGCCCCGATATACATGACCTTATCAGGTTCTCCCTGAACTAAGGGAATTGGAACTAAGTCTTCAGTTGGTTTTCCCCTTCTTTCCTCATCTTCTCTTATGTCTATGTCTTTTATGGGCAAGACTTTCCCCCGACTCCATCAGGTCTTAGGGCAGCCACATAACAACTTCTTGCCATCTTCTGGTCTCCTTTCTCTTCTCCAACACAATTTCTAGTGGGGAATTTAATCTTCAAGTTATAGCTTGAGACAATGGCTTTGAAAGCGTGCAAGCTTGTCATCCCAAGGATAGCATTGTATGTAAAAGATGCTTTGATTACCAAGAAGGTTAGCATCTGGGTGACCTCTCGAGGTTCTCTCCCCATTGTCATGTGTAGTTGTATGGTTCCTTCCACTTTCAACTCCACTCCATTGAAACCATAGATTGGAATATTTGAAGGGGTTAGCTGGGAACCATTATATCTCATCTTCATAAAGGCATCGTAGAACAAGATATCAACGGATGCTCCATTATCCACTAGGACTCTTTTTACTTCTGAATTTCCTATCAAAGGGGTTATGACCAGGGGATCGTCATGGGGGAACTTTACCCCTTCCAGGTCTAAGTCATCGAAAGATATGACCACTTATGTTCTGGCACGTTTAGATGTCTCTCCCACAACTTGCATAACTTCCCTAGCGTATGCTTTTCTCGAGTTCATTGAACTCCCTGCAGCGGTAGGTCCTCCAAAAATCATGTTAATGACAGGTCCTCTAGTATAAGGATTCCTATCTCGATTATCATTATTTTTCTCATTATCGTCGCGTCTATCGCGACTTCCATCTTTCGTGAACTTAGAAAGTTTTCCTCTTCTGATGAGGAACTCGATTTCATCCTTCAGTTGTCGGCAATCATCTGTGTCATGTCCGGTATCCTTATAAAATCGGCAGAATGCATTCTTATTTCTTTTCTCAGGATCCGACTTGAGAGGCTTAGGCCATCATAAGTCCCGATCTTTCTCAATATCCATCATAATTTGGCTTCGAGGCGTATTCAACCTTGTATACTCAGCAAACCTTAGCCCCAAGTTATTCTTCTTAGGAGGGGATTAAAGGGAAAAGAGAAACTTAGGCGACAATCCCTCTCGATCTCTGATAAGTCAGCTAAAGGAAGCAAACTCATTGAAAAATAAGAAACTTTTATTCACTTCTACAATTCCAGAGATTCAGATTCCAAGGAATCCCATTATTTAAAGAATATAAGATAACGGCTACAGCAATAACGATAACACTTCTTCAACTAGGCTCGATAGATAATTTGATAAGCCAATGATTTTTTGGATTTGTACTGTACTGAAAGGAATAGAAAAAAACCTAGCACTTCTTTCTTTCTTATACGTCAGTCTTATGCCGTAGGTAAGACTTTATCACTGAGCGATCATTTAGGGGCCTTAGCTGGTGATCCGCAAAATGAAGGTTTCATTAATGATAAAGATCTTTAGGTTCTGGATTGACTGTTGGTGCTTCTCGATCTTTAAGCCAAAATGAGCTATCGGGGGAACCCAATTCCTCTTCTTTTTCCCAGAACCTTTAAACCAAAACAAGTTGAAACCTATCTTCAAAAAACGTGAGCCTAGCGCGAGCCTTATTGAAAAAAGCACTTTACTAAAATGATCTCATGACCCTGAACCGATCTTACTTGGGATCACAAATCCCAAGTTTGTCTATGAAAAGCGGATTTAATTAGTTCTGTCTTGGTCCGAGTGTGGATAGCATTTTCTCTTTACGGCAGATTTGGTATCAATCCAAAAATGACTATTACCGAGGTTCAAACAACAATAGCTACAATAACTGCTAAAATAGCAGAGCTTTTGATTCTTCCCATGCTTTCCATTATTGGTAAACACTTAGAAGGCGCCTGCTTCCTGCGTTCTCGACACCTCTTTTTCAACTCGAGTCTTAAGTTCAGCCTTCGTGCTAGTTCCAAGTTCGAAGTACCCGAAGCGATGGCTGCTACAAGAATGGAATATTCTAAAGCATTCATTTTAAGAAGTCAGAAACTCGAGCTTTTAGGGCTGGCTCGTCGTGATCCCTGGGCCAGCCCCTGTCTCGCCCCAATAGATTAGTTTCTGGTTTGTTTCACCATCCCGTTCCTTTTTTTAGGGTATTCTCGGGAGCAGATCTCCGAAATGTATACTCACTTGCTTAGAGCTTTCTCACTCAAAAAAGTAAAGAAAAAATAGGGAAAAAGATGATTCAGGTATGTCATTTGTCTTTCCGAACTAATAAGGCTATTGGGATCGAGCCCAGACCTGGTAAGCAGAATCATTATCCTTCTTAAAATATTTGTCACTGACATGGTGGTTTTTCTCATGCTTTCTTCTGTCTTGATGTACTTCTCAGCCCTATCTTGAAGGAGAAACATGTTCTCTATGGGATGTTTGGCTAATGAACTTTTAAAGTAAGGATCAGTCGTCCCATGTTACAAGGCTATCATAGTTACTTTTTTGTCCAAGTCTAGGACTTTCAAGGCTTCTTTAGTAAAACGGTTCAAGTAGTCCCTCAAGAATTTATTATTTCCTTGTTCCAGATTCATGAGAGAAGATGAGCTTTTTTCGTGCACTCTTCCGCTTATAAACTGGCTTATGAAGGCCTTTTTAAGTTCTTTAAATGACCCAATGAAGTTGGGAGGCAGCCGGCTATACCAACATTGAGCCATGCCCCCCAAGGTTTGAGGGAAAACCCTGCACTTAACAGAATCATTGATAGGTTGCAATAACAAAGCATTCAAAAATGTTCTTACGTGATTAGCTAGGTTGCCTTCTCCATCGTAAATCTTGATGGTAGGCATCTTGAACTTCCTTGAGATATGAGCATTCATAATCGCTTCAGTAAAAGGGGGTGTTGGATAATCGGGATCTCCAAGCGGTAGCAACTCATTGGGATTAGCCCTTGGAATTTCTCGCCTCCTCTCTCGAAGGGTTCCATCTAGTTCTATGACGTCAGGGGCTTCACGCCTAGGGTTTGGCCTTACTTCCTTCCGACCCAAGCTTTTCTTTAACTCCTTGAGTTCAGCCTCATAGGAAGTGATTTATCTTCCAATGTCTTACGGGACTGTGAACGTCGACTTCCTATGGGTTCCTTGCCATGCCTCCTTCTTCTAGGATTGACATCGGTGCCTTCAGAGCTCTCATCATCAATTGTATATAGTTCTGAGAAATCAAGGACTCCTTCTCTACGCTCATAGTTTTGTGGGGGTTACAACCCTCGGATGTAAGGAGGGGGATAAGCTTGGGAGAGTCCAGGCCTAGGTTGGGCAACAGTGCTACTGAGGATAACAATAGTGGAAATTTGTGCGTGAGGAGGAGCAGTAACAATAAAAGGGGTTTGAGTTAACTAGGATAAAGGGTTAGATCCATGGATGACTTCCTCAGGATTAGTTAAATGGACGATTTCACTGAACGAACCTAGCCTTTGAGTGCTGGGGCCTTGAGTTCCAGCATGAATAGTCGCGGTAGCGGGGACTTCGGTGGTTTGAGTTTCATCCGGTGGAATCACAACAGTTGGGTCTCTCGTAGGAGGAATCACAGCGGTTGGGTCTCATGTGATAGGGACGATGTCTCCATTAGTTCTTCGTGTTCTTACCATGATTAATGTCGTCTTCCCACAGACGACGCCAAATGTTATAGATTAAAAACTAGGGTGTATTGATTGCGATGTGTGTCGAAGCTTATCAAGCTTTGTTGGTTGCACTTGTGTTTCGTGACTTAACTCTGTCCTCACAAGATGCCTACGTATCTCAGTGCGTATGAGAATCAAGCCAGACGTAGTTCTAAGAATGAGGGGTTAAACCCTTTATATAGACGTGAGTAGTCTTAGAATTATATTAGGGTTAAGAACCTTGGCGGATAAGGCATCTCCTTGAAGGATTCTGGATCCTTCTTGTAATAGAAGTAGTTTCCATGTAGGAATATGTTTTTTTGTTGATTGAGGTGACTCGGGGCTACTCTTTGGNATATATATATATATAATTATTGAATAAAACTAAAATGATGAATTAAAAATATATAATTTCTAATAAAAGTTCCAAGTTCATACATATAATTTACAACTGTATCGCATATAATGTAAGAGTAAAAGTTCCTCCAAATAATTTTTTCGAAATCAACAAATTGAGTCCAAATTATTATTTTAATTCGTTAATTACAAAATATTAATATTAAAACATTTATTTAGTCAAAACTCTAATTTTTCTCGAATCTCTCAATTTAGTTAAAATGTCAGCACTTCTACATTACAAGGTTGACTTGAAAGTCTTTACGTTTGTAGTACTCTGTAATATACTACCCTCAGTCCCCAGGCCCGAAATGTAAGTGGCTATAATTCCTGTCTTCCTGATAATGACTTTTCTTCCACCTGCCAAAGCTCCTGTAAAAAAATCTTTTAGTTAATATCAGTTTTGAATCTTGGTTTCTTTATAAGTAACAAAATTCAACACTCATTCAAGAACATACATTTCAAGAAAGAAAGTATGGCGGAAACATTTTTGTTTCGAGTTGCAGGACAAGTTTTAGTCAAGCTAACCACTCTTTCTGTGACTGTACTAGTCTTCTATGGGGCATGGAGAAAGAGCTCAACAGATTGGAAATCACTTTATCAGCAATCAAAGCAGTACTTTTAGATGCTGATGAACAACAAGCTAAGAGCCAGCAAGTGAAAGATTGGTTAGAAAAGCTTAACGAACTTCTTTATGATGCAGATGATGTGCTGGATGATTTTGCTACAGAAGCTCTACGACAGGAAATGAGCAGTAAAGATAGAAAGCATAAAAAAGTTGGTAAATTCTTTTCAAGATCGAACACTCTTCTGTTTCGTGTTTCTATGACTCAGAAAATAAAGAAGTTGAGAGAGAATGGAAAATATTGCTGCAGATAGAAAGAACTTTAGTTTCACTGAGAGATTTATAGATGCCAAAGCAACAAATAGAATGAGAGAACAAACTCATTCTTTTGTACTTGCCTCAGATGGTATAGGGAGAGACCTTGATAAAGTGCACATTGTTTCTCTTTTACTAGCCTCCAACATGCTTAGAAATATATCTGTGCTTCCTATAGTTGAACTTGGTGGAATTGGAAAGACAACGCTAGCTAAGCTTGTGTAATCAAAGGATAGTTGAAAATTTCGAAAAAAGAATTTGGGTGTATATACCAGAAGAGTTTGATCGCAAGATGTTGACAGAGAGAATCATAAGAGCTGCCACTGGAGCTGATAACTCTCACTTGGACCTCGATCAGCTGCAAATATGTCTTCATGATAAGTTGATGTCCAAGAAGTTTTTACTTGTCCTGGATGATGTTTGGAACGAAGATCCTAAAAGATGGCTAGATTTGCGAGATTTGTTAACTTGCAGTGCTGAAGGTAGTAGGATCATTGTCACTACCCGTAACAAGGTTGTTGCTTCAATCATGGGCACAAGTGCACCTTATGAGTTAGAGTGTCTATCAAATGATGAATGCCTGTCAATATTTGTGAAATGTGCATTTAAAGAAGGACAAGTAAAGGCAGACCCCAAGCTAATGGAGATTGGCAAGGCAATTGTGAATAAGTGCGGTGGAATTCCTCTGGCAGTGCGAACTTTGGGGAGCTTATTGTGCACAGAAACAGAAGAACACTATTGTCTTTACATCAAAGATAATGACATCCTGAATATTTCGCAGAAGGAGAATGATATCTTACCTATATTGAGGTTAAGTTATGATCAAATACGATCAAGCTTGAAACAGTGTTTTTCCTACTGCTCGATATTTCCAAAGGATTATCATATACCACGAGAGGAGCTGATTCATCTCTGGATTGCACAAGGATTTGTACAACCAGAGGAAAGCCGGCTCTTGGAAGAAATTGGGAATGAATATTTCAACGAGCTGTTATCAAGGTCTTTTTTCCAGGATGTGTAAGAAGCTTTTGACTGTGAAGTATTAACATGTAGAATGCACGATCTTGTGCATGATCTTGCAAGGTCTGTGGCAGGAACATTGTTTTCATATGTCAACTTCGATACCAAGTCCATTTCAAAAAGAGTGCGCCATCTATTGTTCTGTGAAGAAAACTTGCTGGATAAAGAATTTCCAGGATTGCTTCTCCTTAGGAAGAAGGTGCGCTCATTTTCTTTCTCCTTCAAAGTTGGACATTAGCCAACCATTTCTTGATATACTAATAAGTACTTTTGAGTGTTTACGCGTACTTGATTTAAGTGAATCAGATTTCGAAAGGTTGCCTAAATCAATTGGTAGCTTAGCACATTTAAGGTACCTTTCTCTTTATGGTAACCATACGATCCGGAAACTGCCCAACTCCATCTGTAATTTGCTAAATATGCAGACTCTGTATCTCTTGGGTTGTGTTCAGCTCCAGGATTTGCCAAGAGACTTTGGTAATCTCTGCAGTCTCAGACATTTATATCTAACTTCAACGATGGAATGTTTGCCAAAGAACTGTCTAAAAGGTTTATGTGCGCTTCAATCTTTGTCCATCTCAAGATGTTGTAATTTGCAATTGTTGTCTGAAGAAATAAAATACCTTACTGCACTTCGTGCTCTATATATTATTCAATGTCCAGCTCTGATTTCTCTCCCGGAAAATGTGAATCACCTTACTTCCCTAGAGAAACTCTGGATAATGGATTGTGAAATGTTGGGGACGATAGATGGAGGAGAAGCAGTGAAAGGCCTAAAGATGCTTCAGTCTCTGGTTATAAGGGGACTTCCTAAGTTAAAAGAGTTGCCTTGTGAACTTCAACAGGGTACAACTTTGAGATACATGCTTATACAGCAATGTCCTTCTTTGCTAGCATTGCCACAGTGGTTGGAGAGTTGTACATCACTTTCAAAGCTCAAACTTGTGAATTTTTCTAATTTGGAAACTTTACCACTAAGGATTCATCAACTTACTGCATTACGTGTTTTGTTTGTCAAAGGATGCCCTCTTCTGAAACTATCCAGAGAATCAGCTGACCATATGTCTTGGATAAGCAATATTTCCGAGGTTTACATCAATCAAGATACTCATGTCAGCTACAATCAGGATTATTCTCGTGATCTCAAGATTCCTTCGATCATATTACAACGGAAAAATCCTCGCTTAGGGGATATTAATCTTGGACCGTGGACTCCTTGGCATGGTTTTGATCAACCATAAACATGGTCAAAATGGTTTTAACAGGTGGTTTACAACTAGAACAATGAAAACTGAGCCTAATTTTAGTTTATTTGTATATTGTGTGGATTGTACTATACATCTCTATCATGTGGTCTTTTATTCATTACAGTATAATGGAAATATTACACCGAGGTAAACAAGGAACAAGCTGCGCCACTAGCCCGCCCTTGATAAGAAAACCAATCCTCTTAATGGCAGCATTAACTCAGGTATCATGGTATACTTGAAAAAGTATTTGAAGCCTATTTCTTGATTAGAAGAAGATTATAGTTAGATTCTCACTTCCAACATTGAACTAATAGTTAAGTTACTACAAAATTGAACATCCAAAATATCACGACTAATTGGGCGGGGGAAATGATGTGGATCCCATAGACCAAGCAACATTGAATTATTTGCAAATCCATGACAGGGTGTAAGTTGGCAGATTGGCGATGATATAGGATCTTGTGGGTGCTCAATATTTTCTTTCTATTTGCATAATATTTCTATTNCAGATTGGCGATGATATAGGATCTTGTGGGTGCTCAATATTTTCTTTCTATTTGCATAATATTTACAAATGGGAATTAACTATTGTGTTTGTTTTATTTCTAGAAATTAGTTAGCATAATTAAAGGAAGTA
>QRFB01020666.1:1332-18584 GCA_008931105.1 Oenanthe javanica | reverse complement strand
ATAAATATTTTCCTTAAAATATAAAAAGTATTGTCTCTAGAGCACAATTACTAACACCATGAGCCTTAACTTCTATCAAGTTACTCATCTAAATCTTCAGTAATTATCAATTTCCTCCTAACACACGGAAGAGCTTCAANTATAAAAAGTATTGTCTCTAGAGCACAATTACTAACACCATGAGCCTTAACTTCTATCAAGTTACTCATCTAAATCTTCAGTAATTATCAATTTCCTCCTAACACACGGAAGAGCTTCAATGTTGTCTTCTGGTTGGCCATTTACTCATATGATGTCTTTTCACGATCTTGTTGATTAAAGCAACATGCTGTGTTAATTGCTTCAACTTCAAAGTGCCTTTATCAGTGCAGACTTCATTTAGAACTTCATTCGCGAAATTCAGTTCCATTATCTGACTTCAAAGTCCTCACAGCTTACTTTGCTTCCAACTTGATCTACCTGATGTGTTAATTACCATATGTGACATTTTGTCTGTTGAATGCACGAACATCATCAACTTGTAATTAGGGTTGTCATCAATCACCACTAAGCATATTTCTTCCATGACATAATTTTCTTCGTGTGATGTTTTCATTGACTTCACTATGTGACATACTTTAAAATGTCCTTCTGGATAGAATTCCATTAGAAGCAGTCCTCTCACCAATTTCATCTTTATCGGAGAATCCATTGTCTTGATCAACAAGTGTGAGAGCTTCTTGTGCCATAGCTAATTTTTTACTGATGACGCTTTACTGAAAAGTTCACTTCACCTTTGCATATAAAATCCATGTCAGCTACGAACAAATTTCCTCACTCTCAGTTGAGTGAGCTTCCAACCTTCTTGTTTGAGATCAAACACTTTTCTTTTTCAATGTTATTCCAGAAAACCCTTGACAAAGAATTCCCTAGTACCCTGTAGATAGTGCTTAAGTCATTCAACAAGAAAGATGCTTCCACTGATGACAATTCCATATATATAGCCAAGTCACTTGTACATCATTTGCTATCATCTTCAAAGGTTGTCATTAGGTAAGCTTTCTCAACCAACTATGATAGTAGAGCTTCAATCTTAATCATATGCCTCATACAATAAATGTCACGAAGTCACGTAACTTTTCCTCTTGTTACAGACTCTGCAATCACAAATGATTAAGCTTCTTGATATTCAACTTCAATTGAGTCCAGATGGGTTAGAGATATTACTATCAACAATGGTAACAACAACTTCAATATGCATAAAATCACATGGATAGAAGAACTAATAAATTAATTACTAATTCTGTCTAATCCATTTCTGTTGTTGTCTAACATTTTTAACTATCTCTAATTACCTAAGTCAGTTTTAGACTGATCCTCGAATCTACAGATGTTACTAACTACTTAGATAATTCTACCATCTTTTATTATTCTATCCCTAACAAGCAATACATGATCTAATATAACATTTTGTACAACTATGTGAGTAAAAGCAAATCATATAAAATAAGCACATAAACAATTTCAAGGATATGCAGAATATTTGAATAAAACATTATGAGCAATATCAAATTCTGCATACACTTAACAAGTCATTTATCATAATAAGAACAAATAAAAAATATATGATATATGACATGTTTGTCTATTTAGCAATTTTCACAATATTAGCAGAGGTATTAAATCATAGAAGATTTAAATCAAGTTCTAGCAAATATTCAGGGATACACTTAACCGTTTAGAACACCCTATCTAATTCTAAATATTCATTTTACTGCATAATAGATCAAGTATGAACTGTACTAATTAAACTCATGAATCCTAGCATACAATTTTATTCTTAGCAATCAATTAAGCATTTAAGTCCTAAGATGCTAACATGCTGACATGAATATAATACAATTCAATACTTAATAATCATACAGTTCTGAATTAGATAAACTTATACTAGTTAGAATGTGTACCTGTGAAGTGCTTAGTGATTCATCTCCAGTGTTGGTCATTGATGCCAGATATCCATTTGGTTCATCACTGTCACTGATAGAATCATCCTTGCATTTAACTTCACCAACAAATGCTTTCCATTGCTGCATCCTCACTAATGCTTGAGATTTCTGCTTCAACCCAACATAGTGTCTGTCATCATTTTCTTGTACAGGCTTCTTCAAACTGTGTAACAAACCCCTAATCTTGTCTTTCAAATATAAACCATCACCGCCTCTTGAATTGGTCTTGAAAATCTCATTTATGAAATCTATAGGTAATGACCTTAGATTAAGAATTTGGATTCCGTCTGAATCTGATGTCACTGAACTTCCTGTTGCCCTGCAGGCTTGACTTGCAGTCCAGTTCTCAAGATATTCCAAAGTGACAAATTCAACACCTTGACCACTACCTCGAGCTACTACATCTTCACTTCAGCTTCTAGGATCATTCTGTTTCTATTCAAAGGTTCTCAACCTTGACTTCAATCAAATTTGGTTCCTAGGTCACAAATACAGTGGATATGCTAACAACTTGTTTTACCAAATAATATCTTCTTCATCTCTTGTTCTAGTTCATAAGACTTCACCACATACAGTTCTTCTACAGACAATGTGGTTGTATCCTTAAATCCCTGTTGGCTGTAATCCCTATGTTCTAGATGATCTGCAGTTTTTTAGCACGAACTTCCTATAATCTCCTTGTAGAATAATCTTTAAGGCTTGTACTGAGATGTCAGGTAGTCCAGTCTGTTCTCCTTCACTACTTCAAACCCCTAAGATTTTTCATCCAAAAATACAACTCAAATTAACCAAAAACTATACCCAAATTAATCTCTTCTTTTGCAGCTTCCAAAATATTAGTGGGATCCTATGGAGTAAACCCCTGAGGAAATTAATACCACTATTTCTTCAACTTGTTCCAGAATTAACCTCATTGGATAATCTTCAGTCAATTTTAGTTGTTTTTAATATCCAGAAAAAATTTCATCTACAAACCCTTGAGCACCCTCGAATTAATATTTAAGAAAAATTTATATTTACAGAATTTTTAATTTTCTTAGAAAATAAATTAATCAAAAATAAAAATTTACAAATAACTAATTTTCAAGAATATTTGAAATATCTTAAAAATTAAAAATTCATAAATTAATATTTTAGGAAAAAATTTAGTTTTCAAGATTTTTAAATTTTCTAAAAAAATAAATAAATCTAAAATAAAAATTAAAAGGTACAAAACTTGGGGTACCTGCTGCATTTTGAATTTGGGGGCGCCTTATTTTTGTGGCGCTGCGCGTGTAAATAATTGTTGCGCTGCGTGATTACACCAAAAACAAGTTGCGCTGCGCGTGACCAAAATCAAGACTCGCCTGCATATGTTCCAAGTTGCGCTTGTGAAGTGGCGCCGTATCCTGGGAAGTGAATTCACATATGTTGCACCTCTCGATTTGCTGTATAGTCAACTGCATTTTTTTTTAAGATGGACCACCAAAATAATAAATTTATAAATTAAACTAATTAAAATTTATAACATAAACTAATAAAAGTTTATAAAATAAATTTTATAAAAGTTTACAAAATAAATTTTAGTTAAAATTTATAAAATAAACTAATTAAAATTTATAACATAAACTAATTAAAGTTTATCAAATAAATTTTATAAATGTTTATAAAATAAATTTTATTTAAAATTTATAAAATAAACTAATTAAAATTTATAATATAAACTAATAAAAGTTTATAAAACAAATTTTATAAAAGTTTATAAAATAAACTTATTAAAAGTTTATAATTAAGCGTATTTAACAATGCCTCATTTTGAGTAAGCAGCTTGGGTTTGATGAGCTTCACTGGGTTACGGATCCTGACTTATATATCAATCAGTAAGCTCTGGTACCAATTTTTGGGTCCCGAAATATCGTAGATGGGAGGGTTGAATACGATACTCACAATAATTTAAATTCTTTTCAGAATTTGTGGATAAATAAATTATTGCTTCAGAGTGAGTTTGGCCATTTGTAGTGTTTAGGTAGGGCTGCAAATGAACAGAGCTGTTCGTGAATAAAACTCGAGCATATATGCATATACTAAACAGTTACCACATACATGCATATATAAATCAAATAATATGTGACAATTATTCAGTAGAACAATAAGCATTAATACATATTTTTATTATTAGTGATTTCAGATAAACAACTTGTATTATCACTAATATTAAAAATATCACAATTAATTGCACAGAAACATTAACAAGATATCATTATTTGATATTTATCAATAATTTCAAAATGCAAGAAATTATGCTTGTTATATTTTATCAAATCAAAATTATGAAACTAATAATCATTGAATTGCATCAATCCATAATTTTAATAAGATAAAATAATTTCGCTAAATACTAAATATTCATAAACTTGAATATTAGCATATAACTTCCTACGCTATATCTAATAATTGTCACTCTAGCATATTACAATTATACTCATAACAATTATTAATGATATACGTAAGCTCGAGAAAATAGTTGAATAGAAATTCACAAGTCCTTTAAATATTCACATTTAATACTTGTGATCCTAATTACAACTCCTCGCAAATAAAATCAAATTTTAGAAATATNTGCATTTACTTAACAAATATCTCTTGCCAAATTTTCATTAGTAGACCCACATATAATATAATCATGGTATACTTGCACATATATTACATTGTGTGTACCTTTTATTCTAGAGAGATATATGTGTATAACTACTCTATNAAATGATACCTGGTGTCCATGAGTTTGTTCCATATGTGGTGTAGAGAGTATCCAACGAGTTGTTTGAGTTAAAGAAGTTTCCTTGTTCAGAAGATCAAAGCATCACATTCACTAGCTACTTTAAGTTTAGCCTTTGCTGCAACTATGTGTGTTCAATGTTTTCTCTCATTTCAACAAGAATCCAACTTCTTCCACGAAATTGACAGCTTCTAGAAATGACTTTTATGTCTTTCTTACAACCTGCATCATCCATATCTATATAGTCAATTAGGTTAAACCTATTATCTTCAGGGTACCTGATTCTAAGAATTGGTGATCCCCTAAGATATCTAATAATTCATAACTTAGCTATAAGATAAGATTCTCTAGTATCCACTTGAAAACCTGCACATAGGCATATCGAGAATAAAATATATGGTCTTTATGCACTTGAATAAGTAATGAGCTGATCATACCTCTATAGATTGTCACTTCAGTTCATATACCTGATTTGCCCTGATCAAGATTAGTGGTCTGTTGGCAAGAAGTCTTGGCAGGTCTAGAATCTTCTAAATTGCGCATCTTCAAAAGATCCTTGACTTACTTTAATTGCCATCATTCTTTTGAATTAATTGTAATCCAAAAAGAATTGCAACTCTTCCAACATGCTCATGTTGTACCTACTCTGCATTAACTTAGCAAATATCTCTTGCCAAATTTTCATTAGTAGACCCACATATAATATAATCATGGTATACTTGTACATATATTACATTGTGTGTACCTTTTATTCTAGAGAGATATATGTGTATAACTACTCTATCAAAATCATTTTCAAGTGATAAACTAGTTAGAGTGTCATACCATGTCCTTGATGATTTGCTTGAATCCCTAACTCTGTTAGGTCCTCATCTTGTTAGGCCCAATTGTTAGGTCCTAAAAGGATCAAGTCTCGTCACTGGTGCTTACTGTTTAATCTTGAAAGTAGTGATATAGTAGTGATATACTAATCAATATAGTAGTGATATACTAAGATCTCCAATCAAATTAATTTTTTATTTTTTTAAAATTTGGGAATATCATTATATTAAGTATATCTTGACATCCGTACGGTTGGATCGTCGAGAAATATTTCTTAAAAAATAGAAACAACAATCCGTAAAAGTTATTTTTATTAATTGGACTTAATTGAGTAAAAAATATTTGTTTTGTTAGCGAACAACTCGATTCGGCTCGGACTCGGTTCGAATTCGACTCGACTCGGACCCGACTCGATTTGTTCGCGAAAGACTCTTGTTCGGCTCGTTTATTAGGAAACTCGGCTCGACTCGGTTCGTTTTTAAAAAAGGTCAAACTTGGCTCGGTTCGGTTCGTTTAAAAAAAAGTCAAACTCGGCTCGACTCGGGCAAAACTCGGCTCGACTCTGTTCGTTTGCAGCCCTATGTTTAGGTGAGCTACCTACTAATTTTATGTGAGTCCGGATAAATCAACTAGGTTCAAGAAAATTAGCAAGTAATTAAATGAGATAAGTTTTCGGAAATATATCTTTCATATATAAACCCATAGGGGTGCTACACCCAGTTAAAAATATAACTTGTTTCCAAAGAACAAATTAGTTCTTTGCTATTAACACAAAAATATTATGCTCAGTTCCTATAAAAATATATCTAAATTAGTACAAGGAAAAACTGAGTCAGTAGGGAGTGATATCTAAGAGCCCTGAGCATTTTTCATTAAAGAACTGTGTCCTAATATCTGACCAGGAGCAATGTATGGGTGTGTGTAAATTATTCTTTCTTGCCCCGACCATGGTAGAAGCTCCCTACATATTTTTGTTGAAGAAGATGACTCTCTTCTTTAATTGGTGTAGTCTTTAAATCAATAAAGTGGCTGTTGTAACTTGATTGACTGAGGGCTAAGTGGGTCCATTTTTGTTGTGCCAAGGAATAAGTTGCGCCTTCAAAATTATGTTACGTCAGATTTTTGTTGCGCTTCAAATTTAGTTGCACCTGTTATATTAACTTTTATGGTCAAAGTGTTGTTTAGTCACTTGCACTTTGACTCTCTATTCATTCCTTGATTGAAGTTCCCCAACTTCCATTTCTTGTACCAAAGTCTTGTCACATTACACCCTGTACCCTGAGCTGTTTCCATTCTTCGAATGTAGTTCAGAAACTTTCACTTTTCCTACCAAGGTTGTGACACTTTGCACCCTGCATCCTTTGAGCTGTTTAGATGTTAAGCTGTTAAGCTGTTAGCTGTTTAGCTATTAGCTGTTTAGCTGTTTAGCTGTTTGGCTGTAGCCTCTACAAATCACTTTTCGTACCTTAATAAATAACCATTCTTTCCAAGTACGTTCTTCAACTTAACAATTCTTCTATAGTTAATACTCAGATTCCTTTCACAAACTGCTGACGCCTAGTGCAACTGGTCTGGTTCACAGACGACTAACTTTGATCCAGGTCTTCGTATTATAGCTTTACTTGCATTGTTAAGTTTGCAGCAACTTCATTACTTCGAACACTGACTGTCAATAAACACTATAATTTCACCAGAATCTTTTCTGATACTTAGACAACCTCTCCATTACTACCACAATCTTGAATACTTCATTATCTATTCTTCACTGACGCTTGAACATATAAATGAACTTCTTTGAGTGAGTATAACTCCAAGACTGCAGTTGTCTTCTTAATCCTTTGTCTTTACCATGTTTTTAATTCTTCTAGATTCTTGTGCTTCGAACACTGTCTATCTTCAATCAATGCCTTTACACTGAAATCTTCTTGTGGCATTTCTATACTGAATCTTCAACACTTCTGAAATCCTGAAAGTCTTTACACATTATTCTTCACTGAGGCTTGAACATATTAATGAACTTTTTTCAGTGACCTGTAGTAGACTTCAAAACTTCTTCTAATGTCTTGATTCACTGTATTTGCCTTGTCTTCATTTCTTCCTGATTTCTGTGTAGGCATTGTATTATTTACCTGTCATGTTCCAGTGTTGAGTTATCACGATTACTGTTCGTACAGCTTCGTAATCTCACCAACAAATTGTGCCTTCCATGACATGTTCCCTATGAAATGATATCTAATAATGATGTGCTTTGTCAGAGAATGTTGAACTGGATTTCCTGTCATTGCAATAGCACTTTGATTATCACAATAAATAAGAATTTTTGAAAAGTTCAACCCATAATCTAACAGTTGATTCTTCATCCATAAGATTTGTGCACAACAGCTTCCTGCAGCTATATATTCAGCCTCTGTTGTTAAATTTGAGATTGATTTATGTTTCTTACTGAGCCATGACGCAAGTCTTCCACCTAGAAATTGACAACTGCCACTTGTGCTTTTCCTGTCTATTTTGCATCCTGCAAAGTCAACCNGCCTCTGCTGTTGATGTTGAAATCGATTTCTGTTTCTTGCTTTGCCATGACACAAGTCTTCCACCTAAAAATTGACAACTGCCACTTGTGCTTTTCCTGTCAATCTTGCATCCTGCAAAGTCAGCATCTGAATAGCCTATTAATTTGAAATCAGATTCTCTAGGATACCATAAGCCAAGATTAATAGTGCCCTTGAGATATCTGAAAATTCTCTTAACAATAATCAAATGAGGTGCCCTTGGATTCGCCTAAAATCCAGCACATAGACATGTGGCAAACATAATGTATGGTTTACCTGCAGTCAAATAAAGCAGAGAACCAATCATTCCTCTGTATGCTGTTATATCTACAGGTTCTCCAGTTTCTTGATCAAGTNGAAATCTAGCACATAGACATGTGGCAAACATGATGTCTGGTCTACTTGCAGTCAAATAAAGTAGAGAACCAATCATTCCTCTGTATGCAGTAATATTAACAGGTTCTCCAGTGTCTTGATCAAGTTTTGTTGCAGTAGCCATGGGAGTTGTAGCAGATGCAGAATCTTGCATTTGAAATTTAGTGAGTAGATTCTTTGTATATTTGGACTGATTAATGAAAATGCCTTCTTTAGANCAGTAGCCATGGGAGTTGTAGCAGATGCAGAATCTTGCATTTGAAATTTAGTGAGTAGATTCTTTGTATATTTGGACTGATTAATGAAAATGCCTTCCTCAGTCTGTTTCACTTGTAAACCTAGAAAATAACTCAATTCTCCCATCATGCTCATTTGATACCTGGACTGCATTAACTTTGAAAATCTTTTACAGAGTTTCTCATTAGTGGAACCAAATATTATATCATCAACATATATTTGTACCAATAATAAATCANAATCCTTACCTTGAGTTCTATAAAATAAGGTTTTATCAATTGTACCTCTAGTGAAACCACTTTCAAGTAAAAATTGAGCCAGAGTTTCAAACCACGCTCTTGGTGCTTGGTTGAGTCCATATAAGGCTNCTCATTTGATACCTGGACTGCATTAACTTTGAAAATCTTTCACAGAGTTTCTCATTAGTGGAACCAAATATAATATCATCAACATATATTTGAACCAATAATAAATCCTTACCTTGAGTTCTGTAAAACAAGGTTTTATCAATTGTTCCTCTAGTGAAACCATTTTCAAGTAAGAATAGAGCCAGAGTTTCATACCAGGCCCTTGGTGCTTGCTTTAGTCCATATAGAGCTTTATCCAGTCTGTAGACATGACTTGGATATTTTGTATTGACAAAGCCAGGTGGTTGTTCAACATAGACTTCTTCTTCAAGTTCACCATTTAAAAATGCACTTTTAACATCCATCTGGTAGACCTTGAATTTTTTGTGTGCAGCATAAACAAGAAAAATTCTGTNTTTAAAAATGCACTTTTAACATCCATCTGGTAGACCTTGAATTTCTTATGAGCAGCATAAGCAAGAAAAATTCTGATTGCCTCAAGTCTAGCTACAGGTGCATAGGTTTCATCATAATCAATCCCCTCCTGTTGAGAATAACCTTTGGCTACCAGTCTTGCCTTGTTTCTTGTAATGATTCCATCAGAGTCTGTCTTATTTCTAAACACCCATTTTGTGCCAACAATTGATATGTTCTTTGGCCTTGGAACTAGGGTCCAAACTTCATTTCCNNCTCATTCAATTCTTCCTGCATTGCAGTAATCCAATCTGCATCTTTCAAAGCATCTTCAACCTTCTTTTGTTCTGTTTGAGAAAGAAAACTATGAAATAGACATTCATTCTGAGTAACTTTCCTTGTTTTTACTCCACTTTCTAGATCACCAATAATTAAATCAGGTATGTGATCTTTTGTCCATTTTCTTGGATGTAGAAAATTTCTTGAACTAGATGCTCCCCCGTTATTTGGGCCTTCATAGAATGATTCTTCTGTATATGCTGATCCTCCCCCTAAAAATGTANTCCCCCATGATCTGTGCCTTCATAGAATGATCCTTCTGTAAATGATGATCCTCCCCCTGAAGATGTGTTTCCATCAGTATTTGATGTCTCAGAGTTTATGTACTCAGAGTTTGAATTATCAGAGATTGAGGTCTCAGAGTTTGTGGTCTTAGAGTTTGATTGATCAGAGTTTAGGGTTTCAGAGTTTGTGTTTTTCAGAGTTTGGTTAGACTCTGATATTTCAATAACTATGGTTTGTTCTCCAATGTCAGTATTTGATTGATGTTGCTCCCCCTCAACATATGCAGAATCTTCAATTTCTATTTCAATCATTTCTGAATCAGAGTTTAAAGAATCAGAGTTTACCTCACCAGTGTTTGGTTGAACAGAGTTTAACTCATCAGAGTTTGGTTTAACAGTGTTTGACTCGTCAGAGTTTAGTTTAACATAGTTTATATTTTGCAATTCATTCTTAAATCTCAGAGTTTCCTGTGCATCTTCATCATGTAATCCAGCTATCTTTCCTTCATCAAAAGAAACATTAATTGATTCCATGACTGTCTTTGTCCTTAATTTGAACACTTTGAATGCCCTTGAAGAGGTTTTAGAAGTTGTTGCATAACCAACAAAATTCATTCATCTGCTTTAAGTTCAAACTTCTTCAATTATTCAGGATGTGTTTTAAGAATAAAACACTTGCTTCCAAAGATATGAAAGTACTTAGCATTTGGCTTTCTTCCCTTCAAAGATTCATATGGAGTCACTTTATGTTTGTTTATTAAAGAACAATTCTGAGTAATGTATGAAGTATTCACAACTTCTGCCCAAAAATAAATAGGTAGCTTTGCTCCTTCTAGCATTGTTCTGGCAGCTTCAATTAGAGTTATGTTCTTCCTTTCAACTACACCATTTTGTTGAGGTGTGTCAGGTGCTGAGAATTGTTGAATAATACCTTTTGTTGAGTAGAATTCCTCCATTGCAGAGTTCTTAAACTCTATTCCATTGTCACTTCTTAGATTCTTTACTTTGTGTGTTGATCCATTCTCAATCATTGCAATATGATCAAAAATTATCTCTGCAGTTTCATCCTTCTTATGCAAAAAGTACACCTAGGTAAATCTAGTTTAATCATCAACTATTACCAGAGNTAAATCTAGTGAAATCATCAACTATTACCAGAGTGTATTTCTTCTTTCCAATGGACATGATATTGACTGGACCAAATAAGTCAAGATGCAATAGATGATAAGGTTGATCAATTGAATTTTCAGTTTTGCTCTTGAAAGATGTCTTCTTTTGTTTGGCCTTTTGACATGAATCACAGAGTCCATCAGGATGAAATTGAACTTTTGAAAGACCTCTGACTAGATCATTTTTCACTAATTCATTAATGTTTCCAAAGTTTAAGTGACAGCTTTTTGTGCCAATTCCAGCTTTTCAAGGATGATGCCTTTCCAAGTAGGTAAGTTGAGGGACCATCAGAGTTTACATCCATGCTAACTTCAAATAAATTGTTATGTCTGTGACCAATAAGAACTAGTTTCCCATTCTTCTTGCTTTTCACTTCACAATGAGTTCCATGAAATTCCACATAATAACCTCTATCTGTCATTTGACTCACACTTAGCAGATTATATTTGAGTCCTTCAACCAGACTACATTTTCAATGATGACATTTCCAATCATAATGTTGCCATATCCCAGTATTCTTTCTATGTTGCCATCTTCATAAGATACTGATGGGTCAGCCTTCTCCTCAAACTCTGAAATCAGTGATTTATTTCCAGTCATATGTGCAAAACATCCACTATCAATCACTAAGATATTTTTCTTGTTTCCCTGCATTCAGTAAATGCAACTTAATTAGTAGATTTGGGAACCTAAAAAAGTTTGGGCTCTCTTTTTCGAAACTTGTTAACTTTTGCAGCAGAAGTACTTTTGTCAGAGTTTGTGTTAACAGAGTTTACATGATTAGAGTTTGCATCAACATAGTTTGTACTGTCAGAGTTTAACTCCTTTTATCATACTTTATCACATATATTTGCTTGACATTATGTTTTGAAGAAATATTTTTTTGAGTAATGGTTCATAAAAATTATAATACAAACTATGATATTCTTTGCATGTATAAATAGAATGCCATAAACTAACACAATGAAAACAGGAATTTTGTGGTCTATATCTAGTTTGTTCTCTAGGCTCTGAATTAGGTTTCTTAGATTCTTTCTTTTTGTTTTGTTTATAGTCAATGGCAAGGTGATTTGAATTTCCACAATTAAATCAGGTTTTTCTAGGAGCATCATGGATATACTTATAGTTATTATCCTTAGTAATTCCTAATTTTCCATTTCTATTTCTTTTCACCTTTTTAGATTTATCTTTATTAGTGACTGTTTTCAACTTATCTTTAAGTTTCTTCTGTGAAATTAACCCTATGTTCACCTTTTTATTTTCTGACACACTATTATTTTTAGAGCATTCACTAGAAGTTTTCTTGTCATTACTAGCTCTAACAAATTTCACAAGTTTATTCAATATTCCTTTTGTGTGTGATTTAGTGTGTGTATCTTTGTCAGATTCATAACCTAGGGCAGAAGTCCAATTCTTGTTAGAAAGTATTTGTTGGACTCTCTTTCCAGAGTTTGTCCAAACTCTGAAAGTTTTCTTCTCTTTAGCTATCTCAGATTTCATATATTCAACTTGAATTTCTAATTGAGTTTGCATGTGAATAGCATTATCAAAGTCTTTCTTAATGTTTAGCATGTTAGAATTTTCAGATTCAAGAATGTTATTCCTAGCAGACATAGTTTGTATCTCAGATTTTAATCTTTCATTTTCCAAAGTTTATGATTTAAAACTAAGATGCAAAGATCAAAGAAAAGACTTTAGTTAACAGATATTATCAGTTTGAAAATTAAAGACAAAGTCTGGTACCTTATCAGAGTTTGAAGCATCAGTGTTTGTTTCAGACTCTAATTCACTGCTTTCTTGGACCATTATTTCTTTCCCTTTCCTTGTTGAGGCCATAAGGACTTTTTCTTTTGGTTCTTTAATTGTGGCTTCAACATTCAAAGCAATAGATTTTTCCTTGCTACTCTTTCTATTTCTTCTTTACTGTAATTCAAAGTCATGAGTTTTCAATTTTCCATAGACTTCATCTAAAGACATCTCATCCAAATCAGCCCTGTCTCTTATCAAAGATGTCTGCAAATCCCATTCTTCTGGAAGAGCCCTTAGAAACTTGGTGTTTGAATCTTCATTGTCATACACCTTATCCACCAAAGCCAAGTTGTTTAACAGAGTTAGAAATTTGTCATAGATATCTGTGAGGGATTCATTCTATTTTGCCTCAAAGTATTCATATTCCTGAATTAACACAGATCTTCTGTTTTTCTTAATTTTCTTGGTTCCTTGACATTGAACTTCCAGTGCATCCCAGATCTCTTTTATTGTTCTGCATGTTATTACCCTATTGGACATTACAGAGTCAAGACTGTTATGCAATATGTTCTTTACCTTGGCATCTTTGAGGACTTCTTGCTTTTCTTCATTAGTCCATTCTTTCTTGTCCTTCAGTGTATAATGTTCAGGAACTTGTCTTCCTTCTACAATAGTTGTTGGTACTAATTTTGTTGGAAGATACCGACCTTCATTGATTCTATCCAGATAATCAGGATCTGTGGCTTCCAGAAACATCAACATATTTACCCTCCATGTAGGTTACTTAGCTTTCTTCAAGATTGGAATTCTTATGCTCTCATACTTGTTTTTATGATCTATCAGTTGAATTTAACTTCCTGCTCTGATACCAATTATTTTCCCAGAAAGATAATCTATTACAGAAGGGGGGTTGAATGTAATACTACCTAATAATCGATCAAGAACCCAAGTATGTAAAAGAAACACTGTTTTGTATTAAGATAATGAATAGAATACAAAACTCTCTCAAAAAAATTTTTGTTCTCAAAAGCTGATAGGTTATGAAAAATATGACTCGTAAAAGATACATAATGTTAACCTATGTATGTGTTTATATAGATACAGTTATAATTCAATTAAAAATAGATTATGAAAAGAATAACTTTAATAAGGAAATATCATTGTATTTGGATTCCTTCTTCACTATCCTAATCATACTCTGATTTGTTTGCTTCTTGACAAACTCTGATAATAAACTTTGTCGGTTGATTATTCTCTTATTTAAGCATTCTCTCTTAGAGTAAACTTTGATTGAGTATTATCTGATAGAGTAAATTCTGACCGACAGCTTCTTCATTTTCTGATGACGTCAGCATAAACTCTGTTTGATATTCTCTGACAATCATCAGTGTTTGCATTTCTAACATTTATTTAATGTTATATCTATATATTTTTATATAATTTTTCATATACTTTATTTATATTTATATTTTAATAGGATAATGTTTGGGTGTTTTGTTTAGAGATGTATTTTAGTTATGAGACTAAAGTAATATGTGTTTTAATTAAGATATTAATGTTTAAAAATTAGGCTCAGTAATAATTATCCGGCCCAAATACCGAACAACTACCGACTATCAAATTTTTAATGTTTAGTCTTTAATAATACTAGATTTTAACCCGTGCGATGCACAAATATTTATTTTTATTAGTTTAAATAAATAATTTAAAATTATAAATGTTTTCATAATTTTAATAAGTTTTAATATAATAATGTATTAATTATTTAAATAGATAATTTTAATAGGTTTTAATAAGTTTTAATAAGTTTTAATAAGTTTTAATATAATAATGTATTAATTAAAATTATAAATGTTTTCATAATTTTAATAAGTTTTAATATAATAATGTATTAATTATTTAAATGTTTTCTTAACTTATTTAAATTATTTATTCATATATTAATTGGGTTAAATATAAATATAAAAATTTATAAAATAATTTAAATAAATTCGTGTGATAATTAAAATATATCTTAAAAGAATAACTAAAAATTGCATTAAAAATTATTAAAGAAAAATATAAACTTGTAACTCTCATGATTTTGATGATCACACATTATAGCAAGCTAGTTTGCTTGTTGAATGTATATCTATTATTTATGTATGTTAAACTTATTATAACCTGTTGATGTGCATGTTCTAACATTGTTTTGCATGATATATAGTTAACAGCATAACAACTTGTTGTATCTTGGTTATAGCAAGCTGAAACAGAGTCCTACAAGATGCAGAATTCTATTTGCTCATGCACAACAGTTTCATATTTTATGTAGGATTAATATGTGTGTACATTCACTAACATATTACATTTTAATATATTATTAAGCTCATATCTTTTTATTAGAAACGTTTTCCTAAATTTTAGGAAGTATCATGGACACTCTTGATATATTTGCTGAATTAGAGCAGTTTGAAGCAAAGATCAATGCTAGTAAAACTCAGGGTTCTTCTAATCTTACTCCCAAAATGAAGAATCTTGCACTTTATGTTGGAAACAACAAGCTAAAATCTGACGAAAAATCTGATGAAGAGCTTGCTCTAATGTCAAGAAAAATCAAGAGGATTATTGAAAAGAGGAACATATACAAGTTGGAAAAAAAGGGTTCTCCAAAGGAAAAAAGTTCTCCAAAGAAGCTAAAAGGGAACACACATGTTTTGAGTATGGAAAGCCTAGTCACTACAAGAAAGACTGCTACAAACTCAAAGAAAAACAGCCTGCTGATTTCAAGGACAAGAAAAAGAAGTTAAAAGCCTTACTGACCTGGAGCGATGATGACTCTGACTCTAGTGATGATACTAGTAAGGAGATGGTCAATCTTGCTCTGGTTGGATTGGAAGATGATGATTCTATGCCTGGCTACACTGAGGAAGGACTTGTGGAAAGTGATTCAGAGGATGATGAGAGTAAGGTAAACTCATTTAAATTTCATATTTCTTCTGATGATATTGTTTTGGAACAATTAACCATGCAGGAACCAAAGCATATTCCACTTGAGGAATATAATTAAGTGAAATCAGAAAACAACAAGTTAGTTGAGAAGAATGCCTACTTAAAGCAGATGGTTCAGGAGGTAATGGTGAAAGTGAAAACTCTAATTGAACCAGAGAAGGCAAAGAATGAGACTGAATCAAAGAATTGAAGGCCAAAGTAGAGCATCTTGAAGCTTTCAACAAAATATTGCACAAAAGAAATCAATCTTTTGGCAAAGAAATCTCTGTGTTAAAGGAAGAGATTCAGGCCAAATATGGATACCTAGAAACCTTCAAACTCAAGATACCTGTTGAAGATGAAACATCTCAGTGTACTGCTATAACTTCATAGCCTGATGTAAGTACATCACAGCCTGCTGCTTCCACATCTCAGCAACCTGAAAAGATTCAATCTCCGGAATCAAAAATTTTAAAACTTAGGAAAGGAATGAGAACATTTATCCAAGGAGAAGATGGTCTCAAGTTCTTGAAGAAAAACATTAATATTCCTTTACAAAGAGAAGGAGTTAGTTTCAACTTCAACAAAAAAGGTAAAGCTCTTAAATATGAAGGAAGGAAAAGCAAGCCATACAAATATGTTATGCCCTGGAACTAATGCAACAAATGTGGATGAAAAGGCCATTTAACTCAGAATTGCAAAGTCTAGACTTCCAAAAAAGCCTACCAGAATAAAGCTGTCAATAGACCAGCTTACCAGAAAGACAAAACAGCATACCAGAATGGATCTATCAGAAAGCAGAATACCAAGAAAGTGGCTCCTAAAGTGGTTCACATGTGGATTAAGAAATCTGATTTAAATACTTGTTATATGCTTGCTACTAACCAATCTGGACCCAATCCTATTTGGGCACCAAAATATTAAGTTTTGGTTTTATTTGTTTTGTAGATGTGTCTTGCTGTGAAGATCAAATCAAAGCAATGGATTATAGATAGCGGATGCACTAGACACATGTGTGAAGACAAATCACAGTTCATTAGTCTCAAACTTAAGAAGGGAGGAGGAGTAACTATTGGAGATAGCAAGTCTCTTCATATCCTTGGTAAAGGCAAAGTTGGTAATGATATTACTTCTATCAATAATGCCTGGTATGTAAAAGGTTGGAAATATAACTTGCTTTGTGTTAGTCAATTGCATGATGATGGTCATAAAGTTGAGTTTGATAAAGATAAATGTACTATTACTGTTGGTACTAATCAAATTCCCCTAGTTACTAGAAGGGATGAAATATATATATATATATATATATATATATA
>QRFB01020665.1:0-10314 GCA_008931105.1 Oenanthe javanica | reverse complement strand
TGATCTTCACAATCTATCCTGGAATTCTCTCGAATACTGTTCTCAAGATAACATTTGAACCAGATATCTCCGCTTCAACATTTGCTGCAGGAGAGTTACGAGTTGCTTCAAGTGCATTGACCTAGTTTATGACAATGACTGTAGATGAATACTATATAAATGTACAAATGAAGTTCTCCACTTGATTTACATCCAACGGGAAAAGCCTTTAGTTCTCACAAGTAGACGAGCTTTCTTTACACGGCCCTGTATAGAGAAAAGTGACACGTCATTATTTGAATAATGGAGGTAATAAACAATATACACCTACGTAAAGGAGTATAACAACCACCACAGCTAAAGTTAAACATGAACAAGTTACAAAGATCACGAAGCTGTCCAGATGTAACGATTTGGCAAGACATCCACAATTTATGAGCAGAATGGATAAATTCTACGACGATGAAACAAGCAGCCACTTGTTCCCGAAGAAAAACAGCCAAGTTCAACATGTTTCATTCGAGCATGGAAGACTGGATTATAACTAAGATACATAGCACCAGTGTTGTCACACCATAAAACATGAGAAGCTATAGGGGTACTAAGTTCTTTAAGGAGAGACCGAAGCCAAATTAATTCAAAAGTAGCATTGGGTATAGCTTTGTATTAACTTTCTGTTGAAGAACGAGTAACAGTTGCCTGTTTGACCATTTTTTTCTGACATTCAGGAGACTAAACACTTCCCAAGGAAGATAGCATACCCATTGGTGGATCGACAATCACTGGGACCCCCGTCCCCAAATCACTATCTGTATAGTATTGAAGACTGAAATCATGAATATTTGAGAAAGACAAGCCAAGGGGTGTCATTTCCTTGAGGTATCTCAATACACGCTTTAGTGCTTTCCAATGTATATGAGCAGGGAATACATGAATTGACATAACTTGTTAATGCTAAATGATACATCTGAGAGTAATTATAAGTTATGGAAGACAAACAAGTATTTTTATGCAAGTATCCGAATCATATGCAGGTGCTTGACCGTTGTAGTTGGATAAAGGAGAAGCTGATGTTAAAGGTGCGTGGCAAGGCTTTGCATCGCTCATGCCGTATCGTACCATAAGTTTTTTTTTACTATACTTTGTTGTTTCAGATGATACTTGACCCGTTGTGTTGAACTTCAAGGGCAAAAACCTCAGGGTGTTAAATTACCAATTCTCATAAAACCTCAAGCCGAGTTTAGTACAATTGCATATTATATTAACATTTCCCTCACTCGAAAACCCATTTTTAGAATGAAGAAATGAATCACTTAGTCGATCTTTGGGGAGAAAATTTCCCTTAGTGTCCATATAAGGTGGTATTTGTTGTTGGGGTGACACCCCCAGACCCAATTAGAATTGTTTCACTCTCACTAATGGCACTAGGGTAAGTTGGATATGAATCCAGCTTATTATTATCAGACTTATTTATAAGTATGAGTTGTATAAGTAAATTTTAAATGTAATTATCTTTTGAGATGCTACTATAACTTCATGTAGAAGCTATACTAATAGCATAAATTTAGACTTGATAATCTGGGATTGTAATAACTGTTACATATTAACTGTTAATTATTGTAATTCTGTTTTCTGAGACTATGGCTCGAGTGTTATTGTCGATTGGGGGTCACCAACATTGTTATTTATTTTATTTATTGAGTATACAAGTATATGGTGGTGTTTGTGGTTGCTCTGATACTATATTTGAATGATGAAAGTAGTAGTTAGTGTTGTATTCATCTTTGAGTATAACAATATAGAGGAGTATAAAAACTTCTGGTACTAAGGATAAACATGAAAAACTAATAGGTATAAAAATTTAGCAAAAAAAAAAGAAGGTATAAACACCCCAGTCAAGATAATCATGGTAACACAATTACACAAAAAACAAGAATTATATACACTAGCATATAAAGTACAACACACCATTAAAGTGTCCGTTTGTGCATCTTTATTAGGTAAGAAGAGAATACAATGATAGCATACAATGTAATTACATGTAAAACAATGTAATTTTAATATTGAAATTCCTTAGTATGGAGTATGAACCAAATTAAATGAGCATTTGACTCATTTGTATGATTTCTGAAAAGGTATCAGTAGCATACAATGATATCGATTGTGATAGAAGTAATGATATCACCGACCATTAATTTCAACATTGCCTAAAACTTTCAGATAATTAATACCTGCTCAAGTTTGGAAAATGAATGACAAGAATGTAAAGTGGATATTTTGTGAATTTATATACTGTTTGGTCAGTAGCAAAATAAGCTGGCGATGGATGTTGTCACTAGAAACATCTTCTACAACTGAATTGAGAATCAAGTTCAATATCTTTGTTCACGGAAGACTTCACAACTGAGTTAAATTCTATGGTACTACAATTACCATATTATAACAAGTAAGATCTGTAGGCAAGTTCAATGTCTTTGAGTAATTACCACGCCTAGTTCCTGACTAGTTTCGGCAATAAGCTCGATATTCTACTTCATTAAATCTTATTAAGGAGTTAAATTTTCTTCTTCATGTGCAATGAAATAGGAGAGTGGGAGGAGGGAGAAGAAATAAAACAAACTCTAAGGTAGAAGTTGAACTTAAAGACTACCTATCAAATTTGCATCTAAAGCTGCATGTAGCTTAATAGTTAGTTCTGAGGAAATATAGACAATGAAATTAGTAGCTTCAACAAAGTGAATATTTGACAGTCGGCAGTACAATTATGAGTAGGAAGAGCTGTCATGTATCAACTACAGTTTAATATCATAGCAGATAGCAGTAAGAAAGATAATCTTTGAACCGACGAAGAATAATGCTAAGCTAAGGTGACTGCTTAAACTCAAGAAAAGAGACTGAAGAAATGATCAACTGAGAAGGCAGGTCCAGAAAAGGGTCAGTAAAGTGACGTATGCAACTAGAAGTATATATTTCAAGATTGATTGGTCAGGAAGAGAGAAATGTGAGGTAGAGATTGTTCGAACGAGAATTATTTATAGGAATCCATCAACCATTAAGCAAATATGAGTGTTTCCTACAAACGCGGACATTAAACTTCCACAAGATTTTTAAGTAAGTTTAATTGGATGCAAGAGTGCCAGCTGAATATATATAAAAATTCACACAAGTTCAAGATAGTTCAATTTATTTTTTGAAGACACTAAGACAGTGTCTTTCAAAAGGTGACAAGTGGCCAACATTCTCAACAACCAGCATACCACAAATACATATCCAAATTTTAGAATGTGAAACTTAAAGACACCTCAGACAGAATAAGATAATTAGGAATCTTAAATATTTCATATATGTACCTCTGGTAGTTTTTTCAAAGTTCTGTAACTGAAATAAAAAACCAGGATTCGGAGATGCTATAGCTCGTTTACTCTTCACATGTTCCAAAGCTTCCGAGCAGCTAAGTCCACGCTTCTTTATTAGATAAGCAACAATGATAGTCACACTGCAGTAATGAGTTTATGGTGGTAAGAAGAAAGGGAAGAAATATTATACTGAATAAAAAAAATTAAATGCAATGCTTAGTAGTTCAAAGCCTAGAAAGAAGATTAAATAACATGATCTTCCTATTTTAAATTATACAAGAAGGTCATCCAATATATGGCTTTACTACTTCCGGTCACACCAGTTAGTATGCCAATGCAGAATTTGCGTATCAGCGAACACATACCCATGTTCCGTGTTTGGTTGGTTCCAGTGGAATATAGCTTAGACTAGAAAAAGCAATGTGAAAATAATAAGAGGACTAAGAGAAGGATAGAGGTGATGAGAGTTATCAAGAAAGTGATGGAGTTTATATTTATGGTAAGCGTGAAGGATGTGAGTGGGAGAAAGGATTTCACATTGATTCATAAACTTTGGGGAATGCACTTGGATTTAAACTTGTAGTGTGAAATGGTGTAAGGACTGAATGCTATGCATAACTGTTGACAAACATTGCATAAATTTTATTGCATATGACAATGTACTTAATACTTGAAAACCTAATGATCTGGCTAATTAAGCTAATAACTTTCATTCATAAGACATTATTAAAAAAGAATACAAAATAAAGGAACTAAAAGATGAACCATAATATCATAATATAGCCACTAGCTATATGTTTTGCATTTTAGGAATGGCTTGAATGGAGGATGTAGAACAACCTCAAATTGAGATTTTACTGAACTGCTGTATTGACGAAAAAGATAGGTTAAACCTGTTCTATGCTATATATCATTCAGACCTAGATACTATAAGAAATATGATAAATTATGGTTATGGCATGGATTACACCTTCTGGATATTCCTGCAAAGCAATGAACCAAAACTTTACCACCCAGTTGTTTAGCTTCGTCAATAAAACCGAAGCAATCATCAAAATATCGAGAGATGCTTACGTCATGTCGGTCCTGAACTGTGTTAACAAACATAAAAGTCAAAATAAAATAAAAAATTTATTCCAACTTCATATGTTGTAATAGGCAGAAAGTTGAAGCCACATATTAGTTTTATAAATTAGCATTTTAAAATATTTTAAGTTGCTGCATAATTTTATCAATCCGATTGGAGTTTTATAAATGATACTTCCTATCCAAAATAGATGACTCCTATCGTATATTAAATAGGAATCAGTCATCTACTTTGGAACAGAGGGACGATGATATATCAAAAGACCAGATCCAAGGGGCGATGGCAAAAAGAGAGCTGCACAATGCAAAATATCTAATTATTTTATTTAATTACAAAAATAATGTACAGAGTTTCTTGACGACATCTTAACATCAGAGATATTGCACTGAATATCATATGCCCTGTAATCTTTGTTCTTTAAAATATACAGTTACATATTCTTGTCACCAACTAGCAATTAGACACTATCACCAACATTAAATAGCTTGTATACAAGAAATACACTATGGATCGAGCAAAAAGAGCCTACCATCAACAATTTTGTATTTGAACTCATTTGGATAAGGAGGCATTAAACTTGCCACAGTTAGAATGTGTGTAATATTTAAGCTTCTCAATGCACTCTTATTATTTGCAGCTCCAATGGAACCCAAGTAGAGACCCTAAAATTCGAAGAATTGATGACAAATGCAAAATCAGTTAAGAAAATAACCATGATAATTATTACCAAATATACTTCTCTTTACCTCTTCGATTTGGCATGGAACATCATCATCTCTTACACCTTTTGCCACAGACATTGCTCTCAGGAGCGCTGTAAGTCGTCCCCTATAGGCTTCATCGAGCTGATCCATTCTTAGTACACTTTTGGATTGTGGCCCTAATACTTCCGATTAACTTACCAGACCTCTGAAACTTTTACACCTTATTCCTTATTTAATAAGTATTGTAACAAACTCAGAAACCTGCAAATTAAAATAGCAATAACTTTCACTAAAATTCAAAGAAACAAAATGCAAAGGTGTGATATTAACCTAAACAGAAAAAGGCTAAAATATAGTGGCGAGGAACAATTCAGATGATGTCATGTCATAATAATAGCAATCAAGCAGCATCAGCATAAATGGCTGGATAACTAATCTTGGAATGCATCACATGCAATATCCAATTTTACAAGATTAAGACGAAGTAATGCAGACAATTTTTACAATACTACCTGACTTTCATATTCAGCAAGATATCAATATATCCATCTGGGTCATAACATTCAACATCACTTACCAGGAAAAGAAATAAAAAAACAAGAAGCAAAATTAGTTGTAATTCCAAGAATCTAAAAATGTCTCTACCTAATTTATTTAAAAAAGAAAACGGAACTACTACCAACTTCAAAGGCACTTTCTTTTATTGCAGTTTGGTACAAAAATGTTCAAGTTTATAGGGTTCTTGTATGACAACACATGACCATAATGCTACTGGCGGAGGCAGAAACATAAATTACAATAGTTAAACTTATCCTAATATTGCTATTCTATCAAACATATTAAAAAGTTGTTAACTTTACCATGATACATCCATACCATTTCATCACAACTAAACTAAAACAACATTAGTCCATTATTTCATTACAACTAGTAATTAAAAGCTCCTAACTTTAATACTTATCCTAGCACAAAAAATGTTATTAGCAAAATAATGATATGGGTATTTGAGCAAAGATATAAAGAACAAAGAATCAATCAAAATCAAGAGCAATAACATAAAATATATGATTATAAATCAAGTGGGTCAAAATGAATATTTGCAAAATACAAACACGGTAGGGAATTAGATACAGAATAGGTGTGATTACATACATGTATCAGTGTACAGACAGAAACTGAGATCACCTTGTTAGTTAAATCACTCCTCTGAATGTGTTTGTCTAGACTCGGAAACGTTGCAATGAAGTTCATGAAAAATAGATATATATATATATATATATATATATATATGTATGTTTAAAGTAACATCTGCTGGAATAGCTCAGTTGGTTAGAGCGTGTGGCTGTTAACCACAAGGTCGGAGGTTCGACCCCTCCTTCTAGCGTTTTTGACCCCCGATAATTCTTTTATAAACACAACTTTTTGTTAAACTAGGAAATGAATTGATTTTTTTTGGGAAATTTCTAATAATACAATGGTAGAATTGGCTTTTCTAAATCATATCATTCACTATTTTAGATTTCCAAGTGATATTATTATACTTTTGATTTCGTCCGTATCATACCACTTGTTTGTTAAACTAGGAAATGAATTGATTTTTTTTGGGAAATTTCTAATAATACCATGGTAGAATTGACTTTTCTAAATCATATCATTCACTATTTCAAATTTTTAAGTTGTACTATTATACTTTTGATTTCGTCCGCATCATATCACTCTATTAGCTAAACGTTAATAAATCTAAAACAGTGAATAGTACTATTAAAAAAAATCAATTCTACGATTATACTATTAGGAATTTCCTTTTTCTTTCTATTAAAATAGGAAACATTTTTTTTTTGTGAAGGGTTGGTTAAACAGACGCGTTTGTTAAACTAGGAAATGAATTGATTTTTTTAAAAAAAAATAGGAAACAATTTTTTTTTTTGTGAAGGGTTAAACAGACATTTTATAAACACAACTCGTTTGTTAAACTAGGAAATAAATTGATTTTTTTTGTTGAAGTAGGAAACGAATTGTTTATTTACTTCTTTCACAAATTTTTTTAATTTTTTTTTAAAGTTCGTGAACGCGTATGTATGCACGCGGGGTCTCGTATTATTGTTAGGAAAGTTACGAATTCCATACGTANATTTTTTATAAAACCGAACTAATCGGGTTGGGTCGGGGTTTGACGAAAACCCGACCCGAACCAACCCTTGTTCACCCCTAATGGCACATACATACCATCTATCACATACAAACCACCTATACCAGCAAAAACNCAATTTCTTATATAAATATAATTTTTTGATATTAACTTAAAAATAATTTTAAGATCCTATTTTGGAAATGAAACAAAGTGCCTTTAACTCGACAAATTCAAATTAACGCTGGCTTCAATGCTTCATGGCACATACATACCATCTATCACATACAAACCACCTATACCAACAAAAAANCTGCACTATATAAATTTTCTGCACTATATAAATTTTTTGCAACACATTCTGCAATACTTTCCGGCTCTTGGAACATTTTCTGCAACAAGCAGAATTTTCTGCAACAGTGCAGAATTTTTTCTACAAATTTCTGCACTATATAAATTTTCTGCAACAGTGCAGAATATTTTCTACAAATTTTTGCACTATATAAATTTCTGCAACAGTGCAGAATATTTTCTACAAATTTCTGCAACAGTGCAGAAATTTCTGGGTTGGGTTGGGTTACGATTATAAAAAACCGAACTAATTGGGTTGGGTTGGGTTGGGTTACGATTTTTTTTTACAATTAATGGGTTAATTTTTTATAAAACCGAACTAATCGGGTTGGGTCGGGGTTTGACGAAAACCCGACCCGAACCAACCCTTGTTCACCCCTCATGGCACATACATACCATCTATCACATACAAACCACCTATACCAGCAAAAACAATTAAGTTAACAAATTTAGAGCCTGTTTGAGTTTATTAGAAATTTAAATTTTAACTTATAGATTATTTATAAAATAAATTGAATAGACTGTTAATTTATTTGACATGAGAAGGCCAAATATCTAAAACAATGTATGTGACTTAATATTTTTATTAAATGTGAATTCAACCTATTCATTAACATTTTAAGTTAAGTTGAATCTTAATATTTGTAACACAGTAATATTAAAGACCTCATAAATGTTTTCAATTTTTTTCGAAGTGGTTAATGTGAATGTAATACGGTCCATCTCGTATATTATTTTTATAATAAATTTTAAAAGAAAAATGTCATACGGGTATTGTCACATCTTTTGAAAAAAATTGGGAACATTTTTTAGTGTTCTAGCATTACTTGTTTATATTTTTTATGTTCAAAATTGCATTTTAGATTAAAATCAAATTTCTTAATAATTATTGGAGTCAAACTCATCTAGATTAGGGGTGAGCATTCGAAAATTTGGATACCGAACCAAAATTAATATGAATATTCAAATTTCCAAATAGATAAAATTTCATATCCAAATACCGAACTGAATTATTTTAGGTAAAAAACTGAATCGCAAATTTTTATTCAGTTTGAATTCCAAAATATTCAAAAAACCAAAATTTATAAAAAGCACAAAAGTGACATGATAAAGTATTGTCAAACAAAATATTAGATTTTGAAAATTAAATAATTATTTTAAGTACGAATATAAAATCATGTCTCTTGTTTTTTTTTTGATGCCATGTCTCTTGAATTTGATTAGGCATTAGAAAAAATAAAATAAAATTTAATGAATTTATCAAAATTATAATAAAATAAATAATAATACAATGACTCCATTAAGTAGATTATAACTCTAAGAATAATAAGATAACTTCACTTTTTCAAATAATATTTAATGATTATATAAAATGAGGCAAATAGCAAAACAAGTCGCATGTCTTTAAATTTTTATAATTTGAAACCAAGATTTAAACTAAGAGTTGAGATAGATGGTCACACTAATGACCAGTTTATTAAACTTTAAATCAAATATCATATCATCCTTTTCCGTTTGTGCTTCCAAGGCTAAAATAAAAAAGTATGAAATGATATACACAAAAAATATGAAAGACAAAAAAATATACGTGTATGTAACAAAGTAATATACCATAGTTTATTATAGTGAAGTGATAAATGATGAATACAGATAATTTATATTTTATAAAAATATAATGAAACAGATAAGAATTATATGTTGAGATTGTTTATCTTGTATAAATCATAATCATAATTGAAATATATATATATATAATATTATATATATATAATATTAGAAATATTATAAATTAATTTGGATTAATAAGATAATTTGGATAATCCAAAAAAAAAATGATATTCCAAAACAATCTAATATGCATTTCAAATACCGAACCATATTTTATCAGATCCGAATTGAATGTGACTTAATATTTTTATTAAATGTGAATTCAACCTATTCATTAACATTTTAAGTTAAGTTGAATCTTAATATTTGTAACACAACAATATTAAAGACCTCAGAAATGTTTTCAATTTTTGTTCAATGTGAATGTAATAAGGTCCATCTCATATATTATTTTTATAATAAATTTAAAAAAATTATTTTGTCATACGAGTATTGTCACATCTTTTGAAAAAAAATTGGGAACATTTTTTAGAGTTCTAGCATTACTTGTTTATATTTTTTCTGTTCAAAATTGTATTTTAGATTAAAATCAATCTTCTTAATAATTATAGGAGTTAAACTCATCTCAACTAGGGGTGAATATTCGATAATTTGGTTACCGAACCGAAATTAATATGGATATTCAAATTTCCAAATAGATAAAATTTCATATCCAAATACCGAACCAAATTATTTTCGGTAAAAATCCGAACNAAAAGTATGAAATGATATACACAAAAAATATGAAAGACAAAAAAATATACGTGTATGTAACAAAGTAATATACCATAGTTTATTATAGTGAAGTGATAAATGATGAATACAGATAATTTATATTTTATAAAAATATAATGAAACAGATAAGAATTATATGTTGAGATTGTTTATCTTGTATAAATCATAATCATAATTGAAATATATATATATATAATATTATATATATATAATATTAGAAATATTATAAATTAATTTGGATTAATAAGATAATTTGGATAATCCAAAAAAAAAATGATATTCCAAAACAATCTAATATGCATTTCAAATACCGAACCATATTTTATC
>QRFB01020664.1:0-18588 GCA_008931105.1 Oenanthe javanica | reverse complement strand
ATACCAGAAAGGCAAAAACAAGTACAAAAATAATTGATTGTTATTATGGAAATAACTTTTAGTGAACCCCGTCTTCTTTAATAAGTATCGAAGAGCTTGATCCAGGCGCTATGTTTATGGTAGGTTGTACGTGTGAAAACTTCTGCAACTGTATCATACGCGAGTAACATCCATCAGGATAGTTTTTAAGAAGATGCGAGTGAGAACCTTGTTCTGCCACTTTTCCATCGTCTATAACTGCAATGACATTAGCATTCCTTATCGTAGATAAACGATGTGCAACCACAATAGTGGTCTTTCCCGAGCAAGCACGCTCTAGAGCCTCTTGCACAATCATTTCAGACTCTGCATCAAGTGCGCTTGTGGCTTCGTCTAGTAGCATGAGCTCTGCTTTCCTTATGAAAGCACGAGCAATAGCTATTCTTTGCTTTTGTCCTCCTGATAATTGAACGCCTCTTTCCCCCACAAATGTTTTGTAGCCTTCAGGCAACGAAGAGATGAACTTGTGGGCATTTGCTAGTGTTGCTGCTTCAATTATCTCAGCTTCAGTTGCTGAGTCGTGTCCGTAAGCTATGTTCTCGTATATGGTGGTAGCAAAGAGGCAAGGCTCTTGCGGCACCACTGCAATGTGGCGTCGCAGTGACTTCAAATTGTACTTTCGGATGTCCTTTCCGTCAATCATAACCCGTCCAGATGATGGCTCATAAAATCTCTGTATAAGTGCAATGACTGAACTCTTTCCACATCCACTTGGACCGACAAGGGCAAGGGATTTGCCAGCTCGAGCACGGAGACAAAGGTCACGGAAAACTAACATATCAGGGCGAGATGGATAACAAAAATCTACATGTTTAAGGTCCACATCTCCGCGAATGCTATTAGGCATGACAATACAATCTGGATCATCTGGCTCAATATCAGTTTTGCGATCAATGAGGTCAAAGACAGACTGCATAGCTCGGCCACCCTTGATGAAGTCAGGAGCCAATGTTAGTGTTTCAGCTGCACCATTTGCTGAGACCATAAGAACCATAAAAACCCGGATCGTTTTTGAGAAGTCAGAGATTCCATGCTTTACTAGCCAGGAGGAATACCAAAGACCAAGGGCATACGAAGCATAAAGTAAAAATTGAGCAATTCCATATCCACATCCAGCAATCTGTCCTTTATAAAAACAGCGACGCAATGGCGCTTGGAGGTTGGAGATGTAAAGCGCCACAATTTTGTATTCCGAATTAAAGGCAGCAATAGTCCTTACATTTGCAACAGCTTCACCAGCTAATTGTGTGGCTTTGGCATGAATAGCTTCTAGGTCTCCAGAGAATCCTTCCATAAACATCTTCTGTTGGAATACATGAAACAATAGCGGACGCTTATTATTTTTATGATGTGAACTTCCAAAGTAGACCAATACTGGAAATTGTGACAATACAAGTAACTTAGTAAATACAAGTTTGCAACAAAACTAAAACGAGCAATTAGTGAAGAATGGGGATTTCAATAAGTAAAGAAGTGAGTTTCTTGAAAGAGTTGCTTGCAACAATTTTAGTCTAATATAATAGTTCAATGGATTATACTGAAAAACTGAACCTGCAAAACTGTTGCTGCAACAACTATAGGGAAAACAGCCATGAGGACAAGAGCAAGCCGCCATTGCAAAACAAACCCTGCTGTGCATGCAACTAGCAAGAGTGCCGAATTCTGCATAATCACTGAAATTCTATCCCCAATGGCTGATCTGACATTATTGGCATCAAGAGCGAGCCTTGCAGCAATTCGAGAGCTCTCATTTTCCTCTTTATCGAACCAAGCCATCTCATTATCCAGAACTGCAGCCAGCATTTTCTCTCGTACACGTTTTGTCAAATTCTCTCCCACAACATCCCAGAAGAAATGCTGCATTGTATTGAATATCAGTGCAGCTGAGGAGACCCCAATCAAGAGGTAACAGTATTTCCCAATTTCTCTTATCATGTATTCGTGATCTTGATTGTAGTAAACACTGAGGACAGCACTCAAAACATATGCAAAGAAGGCACTAAGGGTGCCACAAACAACTGAACCTATAGAACCAACTAAGGCGTAAGTCCACTCAGGGGAGTTCATCTTGGCAAGGCGCCAAAAAGAACTAGCGTGCTCCTTGAATGGAAGTTTTTCAAGGCGATAACTGGGATATGAGCCATCTATGGACATGCTAAATTCAGAATTGGAGAAATCAGATAATCGACGTGAATATGGTGATCTGCCGTAAGAGGAGTTACGGGTCATTATAGGTGAACTAACTGAGTTCCTTGCACTAGAAGGCCTGCAAAGGAAGAATCATGTCAATTAACAGCTGAAATCCTAAAGAACACTGGAGGACCAAAATAATGTAATTTAGGTATCAGTGTTATGAGTACCTTGCACTACTCTTCCTTGCATTATTGAGTGCAGTTTCATGAGCAATTTCCTGCAGGCGGATGAGCTTGGCATATGTTCCATTTTCTCCTTTGGCAAAAAGTTCATCATGTGTTCCAATCTCAGAAACACTACCCTGATGCAGTACAGCAACTAAATCAGCTTTCCTTATGGTTGATAGGCGGTGGGCAATGACAAGAGTTGTCCTCCCGATCATAAAAGAATCAAGCGCTTCTTGTACAAGTTTTTCCGACTCAGAGTCTAATGCACTGGTTGCCTCATCTAAAAGCAAGATTGCTGGATTTTTAAGCATTGCTCTTGCTATTGCTATTCTCTGCTTCTGTCCGCCTGAGAGTTGCAGTCCTCTTTCCCCAACCTGCCAATATATTTTACATTAGTATATCTTATTTTCCACTTTATCAATTCTCTGCCAACATAAGTTGGCATCCAGGCTAAAAGTAAATATAATAAATTCATCGTATACGCTCATGGGAACATTTCATATTGTATGAAAACTGTCACAGTCATTTCATTTATTTCAAGATATATATTATTCTATAAGAATGAGGATAGTTGATGACTTGATGCTAAAATTATGTAACCTGAGTGTCGTAACCATCTGTTAGCTTGATAATGAAAGAATGGGCATTGGAAACTCTTGCAGCTTCTTCAATCTCTTCTAGAGCTGCATCTGGCCTACCCAAGAGTATATTTTCTTTAATAGTAGTAGCAAACAGAGCTGGTTCCTGGCTAACCAGGCCAATTTGCTCTCTCAGCCATTTAAGCTTCATTGTCTTTATATCAATACCATCTAGCAAAACTTGACCTGTACAACACCTATTCATTAATGAGATTTCAAGATTCACACCACGCAAAAGAAGCAGGGACCTTTAAATGCACCACACTGAGTGAGTAATGCAATAAAACCGTTAGTTTCGTAGAATTTTTCAATAAAGTAATCCACCAAAATATCATATATTGTATTACCTGAGGTTGGATCGTAAAACCTTTCAATGAGGGAAACCACCGTGCTTTTCCCAGAGCCACTACTTCCCACCAAAGCTATGGTCTTACCGGCTGGAACACTGAGCGAAAAATTCTTTAATATAAGTATATCTGGCCTTGAGGGGTAAGAGAAATCCACATTTTTTATCTCCACTTGTCCCAAAACAGAGTCAAATTCCAAACCGGATTTGCTGTTTTTGTCTATAGTTGGTTTGTGGTCAATTATTCGGAAAATTTTAGCAGCTGCAACTCTTGCCTTTGCAAATGCGGCCATACTAGGGATAGATTGTCCTAAAGCGCTGTAATGGGACACAGATTATTTTTTTAGTGGAATAAACTCAAAATAAAGCCACATGAATAATGTTCAAGAATGCACTTACATTCCTCCGATCATAACTGCGAACATTGTTGATATGGCAAGCCCTCCATTGGTATAGTGATGCCTAACTAGATAACCCCCATACCAGAGTAGAAGTGCATAACAACAAAACACAGTGAAGTATGTAGCCCCTAATCCCAATCCCTTTGAAAGCCCGGTTTTATATCCGAGCCTCTGAGAGATCTTTAATGCAGATGAATATGCTTTTAATGCTCTCGACTCACCAACATATGCAACTACTGTCCGAATTTGAGCTATATTCTGCATTCCATTTTTACTCGGATTTAGCATGCAAAAACAGAGAATATAGTGTCAATTTGTTTAACCTTGAGCTAGAACTGGTGAATACTATCACAGTTTCTCACCTGCTCGGCAATATTGCCAGCTTCTAATTGAGCTTCTTGACTCTTGGCAGAGAGCTTGGATAATGTAGTGGTATGAACTCCTCCAATTACAGCTATAACAGGAACCACTGCCAGTGTGACCAAGGCTAACTGCCAAACAGCTGTAAAACCGACAATGAATCCAGATGCAAAGGTAGCCATATAATGAATGAAATTTCCCAACTGCACCAGGAAAAAAAAATGAAAATTAGGGCTATTTAGAGTGCATGTAATACTGCACATAAACTTAATTAAAGAATGCCAATTGCAGTGGTTGCCTGTCGTTTCCTTCTCATTCCCTCACCTTCTCACTAATGGCATCTTGGACCATAACTGCATCTGTGTTAATTCCAAAAACAACATCTGATGTTCTAACTTCAGTATCGAAATATTGTACATCCTGATTCAAAGCTGCTTCAAGGTACTCAACTCTCATTCTAGTTGTTTGCCTCTCTCCTGTCCACATCCAACAAGCTATCTCTGCGAAATCAAAGACCAAATCATTATATACCAAGATGCAAAACAAAACATACCCGATATATCTTGCCCGTAGAGAAGAGTACAGGAAGAGCAAGATGTACTCAGACCTTAACTCTTCTCCTAGGGATTCTAGAGTAGAATGAGACTGTTTCCATACATGAATAAGATGCACATATCCAAAAACTCAAATTTATGTCTTAACACTGACCTGCCCACGAAGAAACCCATATTGCAGCTCCAACTACAAGAAAGTAAAATGCATACTACAAAACAAAATTAAATTTAACAAACCAATCAGTACAGTCCCTGATAATAAACATACAAGCATATAACTATATATATCATAAAAGCAAAAATACCTTGACAACTTCATGGGTCATTTTATCAGGATTGTTAACATTGGCACCAAAAGAATTAACAAGATCAGCAAAGAACCTAAGGAACAAAGGCAAAGCAGAACCATGAACAAAAGCCCCAACACTTCCAATAACCATCAAAACATAATCTAATCTATCTGCAAATCTGAAAAGCTCCATGAACCCAACTGCAGGCAACACTGCCTTCTTCTCTTCATCTGTTTTCTTCACCTCCATTTCTTCTTTTTTCTTATTTTTCTTGTCATATTTTTCTTTACTTTCTGACCCTTGTGCTGCTGCTGCTGCTGATGATGATACTGATGATGATGGGTTGTTTTCATCTTGTGCAGGAGCTGCTGCAACAGGGAACTCAAGTCCTAAAAATTCATAAAATTTACGTTTTGCTGATATGCTAATTCTTGGGCTAGTAGTACTAGTCTTTCTCTGTCGATCAGGATCTTGTGCCATTGTTTTAATTAGTATGGTTTCATAAACATACCGCTCAAGCCTTACTTCTCCCACTATGTGTGTATATATAAGTTGTATTGTATGTATCCGCACTTGAGTTTATTTACTTGTTTATTTTACTACAAGTCTACGACAGGGTTTGTACTTCTGTAGAACTGTAGTAAACTACTACACACACACACACAGGAGAAGAAAGTAACGGTTGATGAGAGGAGNTTACTTGTTTATTTTACTACAAGTCTACGACAGGGTTTGTACTTCTGTAGAACTGTAGTAAACTACTACACACACACACACACACAGGAGAAGAAAGTAACGGTTGATGAGAGGAGGGGGCAAACAAGGGAATACAACCTGTAAACTTTAGATTGGGTGTTGACCGGAATAGACTCTTGTAATAGTAACATATAATATTGTGGTTTTTTTAAAAATACCTGAGAATATTATTTTTTTTTTGCAAAAATACTGATTTTTTTTAAATTTTTGTAAAAATATGTTTTTTTTCTAAGAAAGATTGCAAAAATACAATTTTTTTTTTAAAAATTGCAAAAATACGGTTTTGTAACTTTGTAACCGGAATCAATCGAAATCAACAACAAATACAATTTTAAAATTTAGTTAAAATAATTATTTGTTGGTTACATAATATGTTACTTAACAAGTTGCATGATTAAAATTAAAATACAATCTTAAATGAAATCAAAATTAATTTCAATTATTTTTTAAAAAAATAAAAAAATGAGTTGCATCTGGTTACTTTTGATTGCGAAACGTATTTTTTGCAAAAAAAATTATAAGATCGTAAAATTGCAAAAAGAAAAACTTTAAATAAATTTTTGACAATTTCTCTATAATATTTTGATTTTAATGCAATTATTTCTTTTTAACCGATAAATTTTTAATATTTACACAACTAAAATAAATACAAATTAATTATAGCAAAAGAAAATAAATTTAAAATATTATATATTATATATTAATAATTTACTAATAAAATGAGTTCTTAATTTCTTTTCATATCAGATTCATAATCATCCTCGAATTAATATAGTAGGTATTATGAATATTTTTAGGTATACCGACTCGTTAAACACGTAAACATCTCCGTAAAAAAGAAATTTTGACTCTTAAGAATTTACGGAATATATATTCATATGATTGTTAAATTATACTCCCTTCATTTCAATTTATCTATCCTGCTTAATTTTTTGCGATCAAATTAATCCAACGTTGACTAAAATTTTCATATATTATATAATTGAGAAAAATTAAAAAGTATATGTAATTTACTTTAAAATGAAATTTTCAATTTTATTAAATTATAAAATAATAATTTTTAATTATCAGTCAAGTTTGATCAATTTAATCATAAAAAGTCAAACGGAACAGATAAATTGATATGAAGAGAGTAGCNTTTTAATTATCAGTCAAGTTTGATCAATTTAATCATAAAAAGTCAAACGGAACAGATAAATTAATATGAAGAGAGTTGTAATAAATTTACAATTTTCTATCTTAATTTTAATTGACATTAATATAATATTTATTTAAAAATATATGTCAGTATGACTCTCCTCTCAATAAAAACCCACTTACTTTATTTAAACTTTTTCAAGATTTCATAAATTATTTTCTCTTTTTCAACTAGTATCGACGATCTCTACCAAAATAATGTTACAGTCAATTTGACCTTTTGTTTTTTTTTAATTAAGTATGCAATGTCAATTTTTTTGGGCTTTTCAGGTTACTCGTATAACAGATTTTGGGTCAATAACTCTCAATCCAGTTAATTTTAGGATATTAAGTGTTAAAAATACCTCTAATGACTTAATAACTCGAATAATAAAGATCACAAAATAACACTAATTAATTTATAGTTTTTGTATTCATCATCTCATTTTCTCTTTTATTATGAGACATAATGCTAATTTTTTTTTAAACTAAGACTTGATTCAATATTATTTTAACACGTGAGTTCTCTCAACAAATATGAAAATATGAGATCTTGTGAATAATGTGTCGTCTTCAAAAGATTATAACATATTTACATAGAGCTGTTAAACGAACCGAGTAGACTCGAACTCGACTCGAATCGACTCGACTCGGTTCGTTAACGAGCTCGAGTTCGGCAAGAAAAAAAAGCTCGTTAAGCTTAACGAGTCGAGTCGAGTGTTTTGGTTGTTCGACTCGACTCGACTCGGTAGAAACTCGGTACTCGATAAAAAATATAANGTTCTCTCAACAAATATGAAAATATGAGATCTTGTGAATAATGTGTCGTCTTCAAAAGATTATAACATATTTACAACAAATTGAAATAGAACTGTTATAATATGATCNTTAGTTTTTAATTTTTATTTTTTAGTGTTTTAATTTTAGTTTTTAGTGTTTTAATTTTAGTTTTAATTTTAAAAAATAAGCCCAAAAAAATAAGCCCAAAAAAATAATAAAATATCGAAAAACCCGACTCGACTCGGGATCGACTCGGGTCATTAACGAACCCGAGTTCGGCGCAAAAAAAAACTCGTTTAATAATCGAGTTCGAGCTCGACTCGGTTAGAAAAACTCGAGATCGAACTCGTTAAGAAAAAACTCGACTCGACTCGACTCGTTTACAGCTCTATATTTACAACAAATTGAAATAGAACTGTTATAATATGATCGTAGAAATATAACTGTTATAATATGACCTTAGAAATATAATTATTGAAAATTTAAAAATAACAGTAAAATATATTTTAAAAGATAATTTACAATTACAATTAATGTGATTGGAACAAAATATTTTTTAATTATTTTTAATTTAACTAATTAATATTTTATTTATTTTAATCAACATAATTGAAATTACTCTTGTATGAGTACTTAAAACATGCTCTCGCCTAATTGAACATTTATATTTATAGTAAATTGAAATAGAACCTTTATAATATGATTGTATAAATATAACCGTTATAATTATACTGTAAAAGTATAATTATTGAAAATTTAAGATTTAAAAGTAATAATAATAAGATTTTTTTTTAAATAACTAACNAGTACTTAAAACATGCTCTCGCCTAATTGAACATTTATATTTATAGTAAATTGAAATAGAACCTTTATAATATGATCGTATAAATATAACCGTTATAATTATACTGTAAAAGTATAATTATTGAAAATTTAAGATTTAAAAGTAATAATAATAAGATTTTTTTTAAATAACTAAAAATTACAGTTAATGTGGTTGGAAGAAAATATTTTTTTAATCATTTATAATTTAACTAACTAATATTCTATTTATTTTACCTAATCATTTTAATTAACACAATTGAAAATACTCTTGTATGAGTACTCAAAATATGCTATCGCCTGATTGAACATTTATATCATAGGGAACACAGCCTGTAAACCTATAGCGGAAGGACCCCTTTCCGTACCCTCATTCTTGTCCCTTAAATTTTTAGGCCAAGAAATTTGACAGTGACATTTTAACAAATTATTAAATATAATCTTCTAATTTGAATATATTTTTTAATTACATTAATATTTCATACCCTCTTCATGTTACAATTGTTCTAATATTGTGCAGCCCAGCAAAAGAGAAGTAAACTTATCTCGATAAATGAAAGCAGAGATTGCCGTAACGGGGAAAGGGCATTGTTCTAAAAGACGATTTCGTGCTACCCAAATGCAGTAGAATCACAACGATCGTCCTCCAAGATTATCACGGCTCCACCTCCACTAATTATGTGCACTCATAATTAGTGAATGGTGATCAGAATTTTGTCCAAAACTTAAAATGTGCGTATACATAAATATCTTAGATGAAAATATTTTCTACGAGACACTTCTCGTGGTGATCCTCTGAATCTTTAGTGGAGTTAATTAATCTGTAATATTCATATTTTTTAAATAGTAATTATATAACTACTCGTATCATTTAAATAGTGGAGTTAATTGATTTTGTTTATATTATAATTTATATTTAATTTACATGTTAATTGTAACTTAAACAGTGAAAGATATAATTTATTTATTAGTTTCCTAATTATAATATAATGTCAGTCAAATATGAACTTGCTAAGATGTCTTATTACAAAATTATTTTTCAGGATATATATGAGTGCCTGCTAACTTTGATTGGGAATTTTAAAAACCATCTAAATATTAATATTTTTAATATTTTTAATTTATTTTAAAATATTTACTCTATTATATTGATAAACTAGTGTTTTGTAATTTATTTTTAAACATATGTTTTATAATATATTCTATCCTATTATAATTATACTCTATAATATATTCTATCCTATTATTATTACAAAATCTAATCTAAATAATTGATTAAGTCATGTTAAAATGGAATGATTTAAAATCTAATCACAAATAAAAGATTTTTATATTTTCACCAAACTATAAATACTATATTATATTTTGTAGTCACTAAATATCAAATTAATATTATTATTTCTTTCTGAACTAAATTTCAAATTAATATTATTATTTCTTTTTGAAAACAATATAGCAATTAAATTGTTGGCCTTCCTCTCCTCTCTCTCCGTTCTTTTCTTTAAAGTTTAAACTTTAATTTCATAATCTTTCTTTCTATATCACTCTTTCTTTCTATATCAGTATTTTGGTTTAAATCACAATTTATTATATAAAAAATATATCTTTTTATCAAATCTGAAATTTTTAATCTTTTTAAATCTTGAGATTTATTTTCATATTTTTTGGATTCGATTCATATTAGATGACTTTTTATTATAAATTGAGAGTTTTATGGTATAATTTTATATTATATATTTATGTTACACGTTCATCGACTTATTTGTATTTGTTGGTTTATTTTTTGTTTTTCAGATTTAATTGGATGAGATATTGCGTGTAGATGGAAGATGAATGTGTATAGATGGAAGATGAATGGAAACAGAATTTTGATGTACAACATTTGTGATTGCTAACTTATTCTCTAAAATGTGTTATCATTTTTTATATGAAGGTTCTATTGTCTAAACTTTCGGAAGAATCTATTTTCTTATGCTAATTATAATTTAGGTTACGGCCCATGAGATTGATTAAGATCTTTCGGTTAGATGATAAGGTTTTATGGATAAAAAACCCTCACAATCCCTAAATTTTTTGACATATACTTCGAATTGTCTATATCAACGTTGATCGTATTTGCGGAAAAACAAATATTGGCCTTGGAGACTAATCTTCTTGCCTCACGGAATTTGATTTATTATTCTTACACTCTCCTCCAAAATTAAGAAACACAAGTTTCATGATTCATATATTGTGGTCGTCTGGGTTCCTTAAACTTAAAATAAATTATTTATTTCATATTTTTTTAAACATATTTTCATATTTTTTTTAAAGATAAATATTTGTTTTAGAATTTTAAAATTAAATATTATTTTCAAAATAAAAAATAAGTTACTTATTTTTTAAAAAAAGTATATACATATTTACTTTTTTCCGAAAACTAAGACTTATTTCCGGAAAGAAGTAGTTGCCAAACAGGCACATTATCGTCTCATTATCATATTATCACGAAATTTTTTGACAAATAATTTTTTTTAAAAATTACCAATCTTGATTTACATTAAGGGCATCTCCCACACAACCCGATTGTAATGCAGCAACTCATCATCCAACTCCATAATATTTCATAACAATATATTGTTATTAGTTTTACTCTTACAAGCAAGTTAGCACATGCTTTTTTGAATTTTTCCAAAAAAATTCATATTAATAAAATAAATTATTTATTTATATTTAACACAATTCTTTAACTTCTTTCAATAAAAAACGCCCAGTCTTCAACTTAGATTAACTTGGACCCCTTACAATAAGACGGGATAACAAATATTTTATATTTCACGGGATTTTAGTAATACTCTGGTTTAGGGCTCGATTATAAAAAGTTCAATTAGACATATAAACCAAATTAATAAACGGCACATTGTTGCAGCTCATTTTCCATAAAATCCATCGCTTTTGCATTCTAGAATGTGTGCTAACGGGGACGCTATATTATTAAAATATAATATTATTCTTTAATTATACGTTTTTAAATTATGTATTTATTTTTTATTTAGGTATTATTTAAATTTATATAAATTGAAGGTTAAAAGTCTTTAATATTTTATATAAATTAGTGTCTAATTAAAAAATATCCCTTTAGTTAGAATTTATTTTGTTACTTATATATGATATGTTTATGTATTTTATAACATCTTATTATCGTATATAATAATAAATTTAAACACTTCATTTTTTATTTATGGACTTATATTATATATATATATTTTTTATTTTCAGGATACTTGAATGTGATATTCGACAAAGATGTTTTCTTCTCGGTCATTAAAGATCTATCCGACGGTTAGATAGTAATTTTCTTGAATAAAACGAACTTCTTACTCTAATTATTATATTTTGATACAATTCATGTACTCTTATGTACCGTATCTTATAATTAAAAAAAAAAAAGAAGAATTGCTGGCCGATTCGCATCACATTTCAAGCTCGTGCGTGTGTTTTATACAGCCCCTCTGCTAGTGCGTATCCATTTGTTTGCAGTTATGATCTACTTCTCATCCATTAATTATCAAACACATAAATAATATTTTAACTGCAGTCCATTGATTGATTAATCGGTTCAGTGGGATTTTTCTCAGGAAGAATCAGAAAAAAGTGAATTTAATCTCAATATTTTAAACAAGGCAACGTTAAAGGCATTCATGATTAATATTCATAAAATGTTTCTTTTCGATTAGAATTGATTTGTACGTACACTCTTGGGTGTTTTCTTGATTGGAGCATGATGAAAGTGACGATATTATTGTTAGTCCTTCCCACATGCTGAGGGCATCTTGGAAAGCAGTGCTGTCGAATCTCTCTTATTAATCTTTAACAGTTTTTTCTTCTTAAAGCTGTTATTGTTAGTTGTTTAACGAATTTCACATTATTCTGGTACTACTTTATTTCACAGGCTACTACTTTATTCCAGGTAGTTTGATCACCTAATTTTATTGTAACTTGCTGTTATTTTGTACTCTTAATTTCGTATTATAATCAACTCTTTTTCTTTTTTGGTATTTATAGTGTCATCTGTATTTTGATGCATTTCTAGTTTGTGGTAGAGTTGTCAACACATTTATAGTGATGTATTTGATGATTTTCAAATCTAATTACATGATTTTCAAAGGGGGAATCGAATTCAAATCTAAATTGAATCAATAAAATAAGTAAATTTTATCACTAGAGAGTCTGCAGTTACTGCTGGATGAAAATGATTTCTCTTGTGTAAAGTCTGCATCAGTATCTTCCATCCTTCCCCACTTTTGCCCCATCCCATTTTTGTCCTTCTCACTCACTTTTTATTATTTTCCATCAAGTATTATGTTCCTTTTAATTTAAAAACAAATCATTACCTTCCTCGAACTTTTAGATAGTTACTACTTTTTTTCATTTATTCATTTTTATTATCATTGCTTTTTGTTTTTATGTAAATATACATTATTACTTTTGATGACATATTAGTAGTTTGATTGTATTGGCGGTGGATGAGCAATGTGCCATGTGGGTTATATCAGTATGTCAATATATACAACTGGTTTATTTAATATCCTTTTTTTTTTGGCAGAACTGCTTTATGATCTATCCGTTTCGAATTTGAATTTGTTATCCCGAATTAAATCTATCCTTATTTGTTACAAATTTTTCGATTTGAAGAAATTCGTGTATACTCGTTTGTTTTGTCCGATTTGATTCTGGAAAATCATGATGCATTTTGTTTTCTTCTAATTTCCTAAAATTTGACAATATCTAATATGATAATTTAACTTGTACCAGAAAAGAAGGTTAAGATGCCAAGTTGTTTTGCAACAAACAAGGAAGGATCAATGCTTTTAGCTTTTCTACAAGGCTTTTTTTACTTTTTAGCATGCCAACAATAATGTGCTCTAACCTTTATTTATTGACCAATAAATATACGACAACTGTAAATAGAAGAATATTCAAATTTAGATTGAGAATATTAGCTAAAATTAAATATATATTGTAGTAGTGGTTAAGAAAGATGGAGGAGAATTGAGATAAGCGTTGAAATGTAAGTACACCTTNTGGCTACAGGGTAATGTGCAATGGACTGAAATGCTTGCTCATATTTTACATCTTATAAAGCCATGAAACGTCAATCTTTACTTTTGGTATTGCCAAAAACAAGCTGGCCCAACTCACATGCTTCTTCTGGCAATGCCTTTTGGTGAAATTACAGCATTAATAATTCCTGGTGTTTGGTTTAGTGGGACTGAGAGTGACGACGCCCTCTAGTTACAACTTTGTACAACCTCAAAGAATTTATGAAAACAATGTCTACATACTCTGATTTAGTTTTCTCAGTTGATAGCTACAAGTGTCACAGGACTTCCCACTGTATAGTTTCATAAACGTCGTATTCAGTGCATTAAACTCCCGTAATTTGGAAATGATCCCGATCAACCACTACACATAATAGTGATCATCTAAGCAAGCCTTTCTAAATAGAGCGTACTTATCGCACAACCCACAAATATATTTTCTGTATTAACAGTCTAACAGATTATTATATATGATGAAATATTCGAAGTTGAACCGATATTTTATTAAAAAAACCACTCACGTGTAAGCTTCATTAGGACTGTAGAGAATGATAATAACATCCGAGCCCAGTCCTTGCAATGAACAGAGTTTTAATTTATGCAGATTGTCAAGACAGTTTCTAGTTATATATCTTATTAGTCAACTTTCTGTAGTATTCATTAAGTCCTATTGTACTATACACTCAGACACATAGTGCTACTGTTCAGTGGGAAATCTGGCAAGACACGAGATTCAGAAACAGCACAACAATTTGGACTTGTGAATTGTATGAAGTTGCTGAAAAAAGTTTTAGTCATTTTCATACTAGTCATACATCCAGATGAACCCCATTATAAGGTCAGTCATATTATTATGCACCTGCATATGTACCTACAATATAGTATAGATAAATGCTTAATTTTATGCATATTAATATATTAAAAATAAATAAAAATAAAAATATTTAAGAACAGTAAAAAGAAAAGAAACTAAATAAGAAAATACGTGACTGGCCGATAAGACATTAATGATATGTACACTCATTCCGTATAAAAATTATGTATCTTTTTTTGTTGCAGTAGCATTTCTCCTCAAAATAATCTTATACATCCGCGCTCCGATTTGAAAATGAGAAAAAATGGGATAATTTTTTTAAAAGTTTCTTTCATACATTTTTAAGAATGAATTGAGAGCAAATGAAGAGTTTTTTAAAGAATGGACAGCATTTGGAGAGAAACTTCAATATGGGAAAACTAACATACGAAATTTTAAATAAATGGGGTGCACAGTACAGTCACAGTGGATGATTTGTTTAAAATTAGGAACCCAATCCCTACTTAATTTATAAAACGATGTCAGTTGGTTCAATCTGAAAATGTAGTGAAATCTCGGTCCAATCTTCACATTCCTCTCGATTGCTTTGGCAGCCCACAATTTTTTTGGGTGTCGAATATTACTCTATCAAATTAAGATAAATAATAATTTTTTAAGTCTTTTAAATTTATGTCGTAATTGCTAATTTTTAACCTGAATAATTAACATTTTATATAAGATGTCTAAATAATCACCATATAGATTTAACAAATAAAAAAAATTAAATATAACAAAATTGGTATGAGTATTATATTGTAACATCCTGTATTTTTATTAATATATTTAGGTATATTATTTAATATTAGGAATAATATTAGTGAGTTATTATTAATTTATTAGTTATACTTATTTTATTATTAGAATATTTTAGAAGATATTATTAGCAATAAGAGAAAAAAAAAGAATAGATAAAAAAAGAAAAGGAAAAAAATAGGAGTTAGGGTTTAGAAAAAGAATATATATATAAGAATAGTTGAACAGTCATGGAGAAAAAGAAAAAAAAGAGCGATAAAGAGAAGAAGAAATGGTCAAAGGGAAGACCGATAAAATAAGATTCTTGTGATTGTGACATCTAGATTTCTTGTGGTTCATATTCTTTGATTTTCAAGGTACGGATACATTCTCCACACTCTCTTTGTTATCGTATCGTTAATGTACAAATATTTTCGTTATACTCCCTATCTTGTTATGACTCTACCCAATTCGTTTGTTTGGTCTCTTGATAATATGATTTCTTGTTAAATTCGTATATGATTCATTATTTGTCGGATTGTTACGATTTTATTGTGCCTGGAAAGATATTTTGATTATCTATAACTTCCGTTCTTTACGTTTTCTGAAATTCGATTCGTAACTATGTTGAAATCTGCCTTTTGTGCAATCTTATGTGTTAATTCAGGTTTATATGCTATAATTTCAAATATTCATAGTAAATTGAAATTGTATTCGATTTTTGGAGTAATATCATTCTGGAAAGATCTATTTGAGCTATTCGTTCTTTGTTTACATTCCGATATGAAATTCTGTGATCTCGTTGTCGTAAATATCAAAATACTACTGTAATCATGTATTAATTCTGTTCTAACAGCTTATATTTGTTTGTTTTCTGCATTCGTTACTTCTCCGTTTTTGACGAGTCTTATCATTCTAGAAAGGACTCGGAATTGTCTAAAAGTTTCGTGTTTTATGCTTTTACATTCGAGATCATCTCTATAGAGTAAATTGACTTTCTCTAAAACTGGCTATGTCTGATTTTGTTTTGTATAATCTAATTTAAATGATATTTGGGTTGGTAATATCCGACTAAGTTATTTTTGATTGATTTGTGATATATATATATATTATTGTTAGACTTCTTTTCGAGTAAGCTATATGTAAGACTGACATATGTTATTTGTGATTATATTTTGATTTGGGAGATATTGTAAGAATCCGTTATTAGTGGATTAATCTCATATTTTGGCACCTCCTATGCGGTGTATTTAAATAATATGGGCGTGCCACCGGAGTTATGATGCACGTATAATCGCGACCAATTTGTTTATGTTTGGCCATTTGGGTAGCATTGTGCTTAATGCCTTGCAAGTCCATGTAAGATTTTGAGTAACATTTGATTTGTTCTATGCAAGTCCCTGTAAGTTTTGATGACTACATATTCTGGAGAACCGAAATGTAGGACATCTTGTAAGTGTAAGATTATCTCTCATATCTGTAAGTAAGTTCACTTTTGATCTATTTGATATTATTATCAGTAAGTGCTAAGAGTATGTGTAAGAGTAAGAACATTTATGATTAAAAAGTATGTATGTTGGAATTGTAAGATAAGTATCTATCATGTTTTTTTTATTTGTTTATATTGCGAGTTAAGTATGACCAGTATCTTTTATCTCTTTCGATTTGTTTCATCATTCTTTATTCAGATATTTTATTTATTCATATTGTCATCGTTCTAACCCTTGTACTCTTTGCATAATTTTATATCTGTATATGAGCATTTTGCTCACTACCGGTCTATGTTTATTTGATTTTCCCCAGCAGATTAGGTGGGCTACTTTGTGAGCAAAATGCGACTTGCAAAATTGGGAGACTTTAGTTGTATTTTTAATTTATATATTGTAAGATGCTAGATATTGAGCTGTTGTAACTTTTTATTGTATTTTTGGAGTATTTTATTTAAGTGAATAAATTTGGAATTTTAAATATATACTTTCAATTTTAAATACAAAAATGTGTGTTTTATCTATTTTGAGAGGTGTAAAAAATTGATGATATTTGAATTTTTTTTGACATCCTTATATTTAGGGATGACAACAAATTAAAACGGGTTGGATCTAATTGGATTTTTTTAAATATTCAAATCTAAACTCGAAATTTTTACCTTGACCCAAATTCATTCAGATTTCAAAAATCAAAAGAACATCTAATTACTTCAATACATGCTTATCTCTATTAAATTTTGATTTAATGTATAAATTATTACATTAATATCAATTTGAAAATAAATTAAACAAGTATATAATTACTTTTTATCATAAAATAGAAAAAATCAAATCTCAAAGTGGTCACTGATATGAAGTCATGTATCAAATTACTCACTGAAATTATCAAGAGCTCAATTACACCGTTTTAAGTGTTTGTTTGATTGCATGTAGCCATGTATGTATTAACTTCCTATAAGAAATTGTTATTCCTTGGCATATTGAATACATGAGAAGTTCAAAAACTATTTTGGTTAATATTTTGACATATTGAATACATGGGAAGTGCAAATAATCAAGGGCCTGTTTGCGATTGTTTTGAGATTGTTGTTGAAAACTGCTGTGTTGTGAGAAAAAGTGGTGTTAGAAAAAATAGATGACTGTTTGGTAATTTTTTTTGTTTTGTATATATTTTAAGATATAATATATAAAAATAATATTTTTGAGGAGATTTGATGATGAAACTTGTAATTAATTTCTGCAAAAGCTGAGAAACAGCTTTTTCCAAAAATATTGGGGAACATGTTTTATCTAACAACAACTTTTAGGCAAAAAATGCTTTTCCAGATAACAAATTTTAAATTTTACCAAACACCATTCTAACAACTTTTCAACAAAAAACTGTTATAGCTGTCTGCAACAAAAATAACAAACGGAGCCCAAGTAGGGGTGGGTAAGTAACTTCCCACAATTTATGGAAATTCACACTTACATGGAGCACGGTTGGATAACCCAAGTGGTTGAGGGTTTATCCTCTGTCGTCCCAGGTCCTGGGTTCGATCCTGGCTCACCCCGAAAATTTCTTTAGANGAGCACGGTTGGATAGCCCAAGTGGTTGAGGGTTTATCCTCTGTCGTCCCAGGTCCTGGGTTCGATCCTGGCTCACCCCGAAAATTTCTTTAGAACAGATACTCATTTGTAAGGCTATAAGTCAAATTAGTCAAAAAAATTCCTTTCCTTTTGTCAACCAAATAACTTTACATTTGTCTATTTTCTCGAAACTTTAACTTCCTAGATACTGATGTGTTAACCAAATGATCTTTAATAATGAGTAATGACAGAATCGTTAGTCTGAACCGTTAATTTAACGAGAAACATTTTAACCTTATTGAGAGAATTTATCTTGAGAAGAGGTTGAAAAATGTTGAGGTGAA
>QRFB01020662.1:0-18591 GCA_008931105.1 Oenanthe javanica | reverse complement strand
ATATTGATGATTTTTATGATAGTGAGACTAAATAATTATATGGGAGGTGAATTTGTTTTTTTTGTTTTTTTTTTATATTTTCTGGTATTAATTGGTATATAATTTGGGGGGTTGATTTTAATTAATTAAAATTTACAAAGATGGGGGACTTGTTGCTATTTCTGGATATTTATTTAAGGATGTAATAAGGTGGATATTCATTTGGGGAAAAAGACCCAAATTAAAATTAGGGCTTAAAAACAAATGAAATTGGGTGTTTGAGCTTGGAGCCATGGAAGTGGATCTGGAGATTGGGGGTTCGAGTTGGGGAGTGGAGGGTTGCAATCGGGGATGGAGGAAGACCCCACCGCGCGGCAGCGGTGACCGGCGGTGGGGGGTGATGTTGTTGCTGCTACTCGCGCGCGCGAGAGAGAAATATGGATGCTTGTGTGTATGTATATATGTTGGTGTGTGTGTATCTACATCAGATGTGTGTGTGTGTGTAACAGAGAGTTTGTGTGTGTGTGTGTGTGTAACAGAGAGCAAAAGCTACTCTCATTGCATTCGAGGTAGCTAAATTCCTTTCTAAGAAGAGTTCGAGGTTGTTCTTTTCTAACTCAAATAAATTCAGTTAATTCTTATTAATCCATTGTTCGGATTAATAACATATTTGGAGCAACTGATTCACTTCAAGTGAAGTCAGACCATTATTAAATTTTATCTGTGTTTATTCTGTTGTGAAGAGATATCGAGATCGAGGAGGAGTTCATCTTTACTGGTCAATGCAGGCTCTGTGTATACATCCTGTGGTGAGTTCTGTGAACGGGCAGAACCTATTATATTATATATTTAATTAGGGCACTGATGTTGCCTAGGGTCTGAGAGAGGGACCCGACTGCTAGCAAACGAAGGTGATACTTGTGACATGGTAGTGATCGTACCATGGGGTATCACGGGTGGTGGTATATCTGTAGTGGTTGATCGCACTATAGAATATCACAAGGTGAATCGACCAGTTCTATAAATATTTTCCAAATACTATTTCTTCTGTGGAATCACTCACTTAATTGATTTGACCTGTGATTTATTTAGTGACATGATTGTCATTTAATTTATTTTGTGATTTCTTTGATATAGTGATTCCTTGTTTTGAGTTTGGAAGTTGAGGTAAGTTATTTTATTAACCTCTGCTATTTATGAAAGTTATTTATTTGTTGATCACCCCAGTGGTACCACTTGCTGAGCAACCATTCGCTCGTACTTGTGTATTTTCTTTTTGTGACTTTGTTCACAGTTAAACGTGAAAACACCGAGAACCCCAAACCAGCTGATAAGGGGAAGGGGATTGTTCAAAGCTGAGATGTTAAGGGTTGTTTAACCCTTTGTTTATAGCCTCTTGGTCCAGTTGTTGAACTAGTTTAGCTGCAAGAGATTTATGGTTTGTAATAATATTATTTTGTGATGTGTAATATTATAGTTAGACTTGTGTTGTGTGGATCCCGGGTTACGCTTGGCACAGCGCCGTTCCTCTACAAAGGTGATTATTGAGTTGATTGCTGGCTGTGCGCCGTTGCGATCAGGTATGTTTTATACTTATCCAATCTGAGATCGTGATGAGATGTGTTGTGACACCTGAAACCGCCAGGCTGGGGTTTCGGGCTGTTACACTCGACCTTAAATTGAATACCTCAAATACAGAAACAAAAAATCTCTATCTTGCACTCTTTGCTGAACCTCACCAAACATTATAGGAGTATAGGTGAAATCTAAAATGGAACCACTGTCTAACATGACCCAAATTCTGCTCGATTTTGACCTGACACCACTCGATTAAGCTTATATATTCACTTATCGCATTTTAGTAAAGTTCTAGAACAACATGAAACCAGAACAAATTCCAAAACATGACACACTTAGATATGCATCTCTCACCCTCCAACAGTCCCTAGTCTTGTGAAAGTTACATATTACCCTACTTAAAGAGATACATGCCAGTCCCAGATGTGTTTTCTTTGCTTCATACAGAGAACAGAAATACTAGCTTACATTCTTTGCGAATATACATTACATTAGTACACATAATGCAAAACTAGATTCGAAAATCCACATTTTAATTAAATCATACAAATTATATATATAAATAAAATGTATACACATTACACATGAAACTAGAGTAGAAGACTAGTAATTACAGTAGTAGTCAATAACAACACAATAAAGAAAAAGATTGAAATTTTAAAAAAAGACAGTAAATTTACCTCCAATGGCAATGTAAGGGAGACGATGCTGGCCAAAAATATAGAAAGAATCAGACAAAATACCATAAAAGGGCTTAGCAACCATGGGAAGATTAGCAGAAACTTGAAGAATTTGAAGGGTAGAAGGGTCAAGTTTGAGACCATCTTTAAGAAAAAAACTAACACCTAGCCATGGAAAACACCTCATTCCTTGTACCCAAAATCCAATACCCAATATTATTTTCCTCATTTTATCAACTTTTCTTCCAAGATTTACACTTTTATCATCAGTACTATCATCATCAATCATGGGTTTTTTTCTTCTAGTGATTTCAGATTGATCACTGTGATTATTAGGCAAAGATGGGGTCTCCATTTATCTCAAATTCAAAAATTCTAGGAACAAATAGCAATTTACAGACCAGTTATGTGTGTGTGTGTGTGTGTGTGTGTGTGTGTGTGTGTGTGTGTGCGTTATGTGAGTAAAGAAAAAAAGCTGGGAACGGACAGAGAAGTGTGTGTATATATGTGGGTTTTGTGAGTAAAAGAAAGGGGAGAGTGTAGATTAGAGAAAAAGATGGGAGATAAATATAGTAACATAACTATCACTTTCTGTCGACTCATTATTTTATTGTTCATAATAAGTTAAGCCTACGTTTGTAAGCATAGACAGTGCAATAAAATAGGTCGGCATAAACTATAATTTCTGAAAAAAAGGTAAATGCTAAAATTATAATTATCGCTTTTAGGACCTTTTTTTTTTTTGAAAAAAGGACACAGTTCTTAATAAGTATTTTTTTGTTACTTTGAATGCAATGTATTAACTTTAAATAAATGAAGTAAAATGTCAGAAAATAATTAAATAAACGTAATCTTGAAGATAAATGTTAATTGGAACGTAAAATTAATTCTCGCGTTTTAAGTCTTTCCACAATGAAATCAAGGGCCTTCACATGCTTTCACAGTTTAGGTTTTCAACCCTCAACTTCTTGTTCAATTATTTTTATGCAGATCTTTAATTGTAATTCCTTTTGGAAAAATGCTAAAACCCTCAAAAAATTATCCCAAAATTTGTCTCAAATGTTGAGTTATCATTTGTGTACTTAATAACTTTTCTATAATAATATGAGACCCCGCATACATACATATGCGTTCATGAATTAAAACAAGCTATATGTCATGCCATGTTATTTGATAAAAAAATTTGAAACAATATTTGAGATCCCTAACATTATTCTTTTTTTTAACATAAAATCAATTGTTTAAATCTCTTATAATGAAAACCAGAGTACACATGCCTCATTTGAGGTCATTGGACTATTGGATACTCCAAGCATCATCTTTTTTTTTTAATTAGGAGAAGAGCCTGTACCAACTACTAAACACTAAGCTTGCAATATATAATAGTTATTATATATGTTCTTAAATGATCAGTTCATTAATCCATGATTGATACAAGATAAGAAAGCTTTTACCATGTAAAACTATAAATTGTAGGAAAAACAAACTCTTATCCTGCAATTGTCTGATCTTGCCCAGGCTCCACATTGCTTCACTGAGAAACGTAAGCAGTCTTACTCTTACCCTTATTTTCCTAAGAGGTTTCTATGGTTCAAACCTCGTTCCCTAGCGGAAAGCAAGTACGAGTACACAGCATTACACTTGCAGTTTATAAATACATATGCTAATGCTACATTTTGTAATTAACGATTAACCAACACCTTATTAACTCTGGTATTTACACTAATAAAACAGAGAAACTTGCATCCTTCTTGCAGACTCAACTCTCTCAACAGTCCTGTTTTAACTGCCTCTTTAGCACTACTACTTTCCCTACCAAGTGCTCATCACCTTGACCCACAACAATTGCATCACACTTCTGGTTTGGTTATTCAAACAAGAAATTGTATAACTTGATGAAATCCAGAAAACTTGAAGCACTTTGTGCTTGCATCAGATCATGTATTTCTTCCAAGTATCTTGCTTAGTCGTAAGCACTATGGCCCAAAAACCAATTCCTTCAAAGACCTCAAGGGAGAATTGTACCCGTAGACCCTGGTGTCGCTCCAAAGAGCAAATCCTATCACAAATTATTTTACATCATTTCTATGTTTTTAGGGTTAAACAGAGTAGGTTAAAAGAAGATACACTAATGTAAGACAGATCGCCGAGCTACCTATCCAGGAAAACAATCCAAGTGTTGCAGCCAAGAAAAACTCTTTGCTGATACTGTTAAAACTGAACATAAAATCAATATGTTAGCAATGATGCTTGTTAGAAAGTCCAGAAAGTTGCATGTAAATAGACATCAACTAGAAATAAGCTCTACCAATATAAGCATATAAGGTTCCCCCATCCATAAAATATCGATGCCCAGCTTGAACCGGTGAACCTGCACCCATTTTACGTAATGTTAGGGTTTGTTATCAAGGACCCTATTAGCCTAGGAATATGTAGAGGAGATTATCATAAGGCAAGCATGAAATTCAGAGCTAAATGTAATAAAAAAACCATAAATTAAATAAATTAGTTAAAATAAAACACGATGAGAACATAATGCACAAACTACTTACTAGATAGCTTATCTTTAGGTTGAGCCGAACTGCCTAATGTGATTTTGTGATATGATTACTGGTATTAAATAATTTATATAAAACCTTTAAAATGGATGTAATCTCTTTTCTTATGCACCTGTACTTTTTTGTTGTTCCATCTACTATAGTCCTCGAATACAGATAAAATTATTCAAAATACGAGCCATGTAGTTTCTTTTCACTGAGTGACTCATTATACAAATAAAGTCCTACCGGTTTGTTTGTTGTGGTTTTCTAGGTACTCCTATTTTCCTAACTTGTAATGAACTTTCTAAACAACATATCGTTGACATTTTACCTGTAGTTGATGTCAGACTAAAGAGAATTAAAGAGCTTGATGCCTTGATCATTAAGTAAAACAAAGCCCAGCTCTATATGTGGTCTAAAAATGGTGTATGCAAGAGAGATGAATCATTTTGGTCTACCGCGAGTTAAGAGTTAGAAAATAAACTTGGTTGACCTTGTCTAGTTTCTTTTTTTTGGCGTTGGGGGGGGGGTCTATTGTAAAGTTCGGATGTTGATCTATTAAACACCAAGAACTAAAATATCTACATGTTTATTGGTATATTGCAACCAAAAATAAGTGTTAGCTGTAATTCATAAAGAGGACCTACTATTCAGGACTATCTCAACCTTAATAGTGCCAAGGATGAAAAGGTCGTTGTGAACATCTAGGGCAAGAAGTCCAATACTGAAGGGTTTCAGTTAAAATAATAAATGGAACATTTAGGAGGCACCATAATTTTTTAAAGGATAATCAGGCATACCACATCAAATCCCGAATGAAGAGTGCTCGTGGGATCATAAGTCCGTTTCCAATCATGGCAAGCAACATTGAGACAGCAGATAATCCTTTTATATTTTCAGGATTTAAAAAATTTGTCCACTACAAAGGAAACACCAGACTGATCAAACAAAGTTATGAAATAATTATTTCAAAAGGAAAATCTGTGACCATGAACATAAAACCGAATACCGTTTGTGCAACTGGCATCCACATAAAGAGAAGAGTTGCTGTCCACCCAGATATTGATCCAACAAAATTGGTGCTTTTCTCTGAGAGTTTACCCATTCGAGCCTGTATATATGAGCAGCGGCTATTTCAGTGAAGTGCAATTTCCACATTAATCCATCCTCTTAATTGGAGTGCCCAGTCAGCAATTTTTTTTAAGATATGGATGTCATACTTTTTGGGGTACGGTGGACATAAAACTTTAAAACAAGCCCATAATACATTAGAATAGTACATTAACATTATATTTTTTCTTATCATTGTCAGTGTCATCAAAAGTGATATTATAAGTGAGAGAAAGCGACGATTAATCGAGAAGCGATGCGAGGCATATCGCTTCGCATTGACGAGGCGATGTAAATTTAGTAAAGCAGTCCCTTTACCTCGCTCGCTTCGACGATAAGTGGAGGCAATCGATTAATCTTGCTATTTTGTAAAATTAAAAAAAACTAAATAAAGAATTTAAATAGTTAATTTTTTCTAAATTTTAAATATTATTTGAACTCATATGACATATCAATCAAAGTTTGACCCATAGTTTTAAAGTCAAACTCAATCATTAACCATTACCACTATTACAAGATAGGCAAATTATTAGGATAATAATATCAAAGAAGATTATAATGTCCACTCTAGAGAGGATGATGATAATGAATGATGAAAAAATATATATAAATGTCCACCACTTTTGTTTACTAAATAAACTCATTAAGAGAAGATTGCATTTAACATATAAAGATTTACCTGTGTTTTCTAAATTTACTTATTTGAATATTAATTGCCTTCACTACTTTTTAATCAGTTCTGATTTCTAAATTATATACAATCTCATTAATTTGTAAATTTTAACTATATATGTTGCTAATCAGTTATCAGCTAATGACACGTCTTTCTTTTCATGGTTGTTGCACTGTCTCCAACCCATTACATCAAAATGGTGCACCTTTTACACTATTTTGGTGTAAAAATTACACTATCCATCAAACTAACTCCAGCCCATTGCCTTGTACATTATACTAAAAATGAATCTTTTGTCAATAAGAAGACGTATTCTTCCAACCTTTTGAAAAATAATTGTTTCGTAGGATATAAATGAGACATAGAAGGGATAAATTTGTTTTGTTATTAAATACGAGGGTATACGACGAAATTTTGAAAGACAATAAATTTGGTGTAAAATTTACACCAAATGAGTAATTTGACACCAAATTTGGTGTAAATTTTACACATTATAGTGTGGCATTGGAGTTGATTTTACACTATTATAGTATTTTAGTGTTGCATTGGAAATGCTGTAAAGGTACTCATAATTTTTCATTAATGATTACTATGATATAGTTGTCATACTAATGTTAATGGTAATAGAAATGTCCGCATGTGTTATTAAATAATATATGTGTTTAAGCCCTGCCTCGCCTCTCACCTCGCAATTAATCAATAGATACTCCTTATTGTCCAGTCTCACTTCTCGCCCTTAATAACACTAAATTCTCACTTAAGATGACTTAAAAATGCTTTATCCATGCTACAGAAGTTAAGCTTTCACTAACTTAACTTCTAACTGCTTTTAGGATTAATATGGAAACATAGATTATTTCTATATCGTTAAATTTTCAAGGTAAACAAAAATCTCAAGTTTTTAAATATTCCTTTGAAACTGTGTAAAGTGGAAGAACATATATACTACTTAAAAATCGATCAAATGACGTTGTACTATGTATACAGTCTTTTCTGGTTCTCTGATATCTTAATGTATAATTGCAGATCAGCATGACATGAAGAGTTAGATCATGGAAAGGTACTAAAACATTTCTCGGTTTCAAAAGTGTATGAAACTAAGATATTTTCAAAGAGAAAGAATCAGTGAGTAAGTACACGGACAAAATATTTGAGTGGAAGAAACTTGCAGTATAATATGGGCTTACTTTGGTCTATTTTGTAACAAACAGTAGAAAGAAAACACAACATCTTATCATAGTTTCTGGATTTAGACACAAACAGAAATGAGAAACAATAGAAAACAACGAGCAATTTCAAAATTTTACCATAATAACTGCAACAGCTGCCAAGACAAAAGACATTGACCCCGGTAATATAGTATTTGGAACATAAGGTATGAATGTTGACCACATAACCTGAAATTTCAATGTATAAGTAAGCATGTTGACCATAACAAATGTAATTACAAATTGGGAAATGCACTTAAGATATTTATATAGTATTATTACTTGTGGAAGTGCCGAGAGCCCTCCAATGGTAATGAAATCTTCCCATAATCGCCAAACCCCATCATTGAGAAAATTGAAGTATTTCATGAAATTGACAAGAAGACAAGAACCAACTACTGCAGAAATGACAACAAAATACGGGAATGGCATAGCTTCGGCTATAGCCAGCTGAGTGATCACGGCATATATAGATACAACTCCCAAAGTTTGTACCACTACCACCTCGGTTTCCCTCTTCTTCACAAAGTAAGACAACAAAGACATATTCCCAAGCAATCCGGTAAGCATACCCTACATTATTGTAACAGTCATACAGTCATTACATAGACAAAACCCCAAAATGACACAACTTGATTAATCCAAATATGACTACTAAAAATCTATTTCTTTGAATTTCGGCAGTTCTACAACCATGCAAAACGACCAAAACGCAAAATTGCCACCCCACACAAAATTCTATATAAGTTGCCATATATTTTTCTTCCAAAACAAAAGAGAGTGAGAAAATGCAAAACATACCAGCCATGGAATAGCAAGTAGTGCAGAGGGATTGCCCGCGATAAGATTCCGAGCATTGAGAATGATCTGAGGTAGCTGCAACAACAAAAATGGCAAATTTGAAGCTCCAGAAAACTTAGCAGTCCAAGAATCCCATTGCTCAAACTTTTCATTTTTCTCTGACTCCACTGCTTCCACCTTAAAACAAACCCAAATCCATCACTAAAAATCAACAAAAAAAAACATCCTTAAATTTCAAAAAAAGCTAATCAAAATCTTACCTTTGGAATATCTGATTCAAGTGCACAAATGGGGTCCAATCTTTTTCTACACTGAACTGAAAAAACACTTCTCCAATGAGTACCCACCCCTTGCTTTTGCCCCACACAAAAAGACACATTCTTGAATTTGTGGTGAGCTAGAGCATGATATTTCAAAGTATGAGGAGATAATTGAGATGGGTGTTGGGGTAATTTAGCAGCAAGAAGCAAAGGGGTTGTCATTTTTCTTGAGTACTAATGGGGTGTGTGAAAAGTGAGTGAACAAGTTGAATTAAATTGAGATTTGAGGGAGATGGAGTTGTGTGGGGATTGGAGAGAGATATTAATGGGGAAGGGAGGAAATCAAGAAAATGAAAGAGGTGCACAAGTTTAAGTTATCAGGAGTTGGGCATGTGATGAGATACATTCCCAGTGGCTAAACTGGCTATGGGGATGGACTGGACACTTTTGGCTTGGCATGTGTTTGTGTCCGAGCCCCTTTTGCCCAAATATATATACTAACCGTAATTTGGTTGTTACTTCATGATTTTATAGTCCAATCTTGACTATATAAAATCTTATAATTATGGTCGATTTTGATAGATATATTTAAATAAATTTTATTTAACTTTATGATTTTATTAATTAATTTCTGAATTAGTTTGAGTTAAAATTTAGTCAATTTGATCATTAAAAGTGAATTTATAATTTTTAGTTAAGATTACAAAAAGATAAAAAAAATTGTGCAATCATAATATAAATCTATGTAAATAAGAAATCTATTATTATATATATAATAGGGTAATATGAGCAAATTTAATAATGTGAAATGACAATTTAATCCCTATCTAATAAGTATATATTATAATTTAAGTATATGAAATGATCATTTAACCTCTACCTAATAAATGCATATTAATATCACATATTATTAATATATATTAATTGTTTTACAATTAATATTTGTCTACTTAATTATTATATATCATATGTCATGTTTATTAATATGCATTAATTGTTTTGTAATTAACATTCATATGTAATATACCTTTTCAATCTCATCTAATTGAATTTTTTATTTAAATTATTTTCTTCCTCTTTTATCCCGGAAAAATCAAAAGAAAATAACAAAGAGAAAATTCTCAAATTGTCCTTTATAGTCAATATGTATATTATTTAACTTTGTTGTAATTATACATAGTTTTGGGAAAGGGAAAGGGAGAGGGAGATGAGGGACTTAAACCGTAAAAATAAGAAGAAAAATAGCCTTTTCGGGTTCAAACGTGACTTAGGGCAGAGAAATATGAGATTTAAGTGGATTAATGGTGTCATGAGATACAAAGTTTGAATTTTTAGTATGAGAAGGAAGAGTCCATTTGGTAGCTGAGAGAAGAAGAAGAAACATCAGAAGGTGACTAGAATAATTTAAACGACAGAGTATATATAAGAATTTTCGGCAATATATATGCTGATTCTGATGATCCTGCTTGTAATTCTTTATCAGAAGATGAGGAAATTTTATTTTTATTCTTGTCAACTAAACGGTTAATAATCTGTTTGGACCGGACGGTTTACTCCAATTGAAGTACATGTTGCATTACTATTAATAATGGTGATCAGTGCATCAGAGAATTTTATAGTATCTGTAACAAGTCATAAAGGGTTGGAGATGTTATAAAACCAAATCGGTTATATTTCTATTGCCAGTGGTCACTCCAACCCCTTAGGTATTTTTAACTTTTCAGCAGTATATATCACTAAATCCATTTGAGAGAAAATAAAGAGGATGTCGAGGTCTAGCGCTTACACAAATAATTAAACACTTTCTATTTGATGAAATGTTAAAACAAATTGAATTTTTTATCATGATGATTACTTTGGAATTATATATACCCGTGGAACCTTCGAAACAAGATTAGACACGCTAAAAATGATTTTTATTCACCAATTACAAGTTTGCAGCTGTTTATATACACCGTAGTTATTTTATGAATAAATTTACAAGATATTTATAAAAACAACATGTTAACAATAAAAAATAAAAGCATATATGATATTTCAACTAAAATATATTCGTGTCTCGCACGAATTTAGAGCTAATTAAGAATAACATCATAAAAAATTTTAAAAAAAATGTGAAGAAANACGAGTTTAGAGCTAATTAAGAATAACATCATAAATTTTTTTAAAAAAAATGTGAAGAAATTTTCGCATATTATTTTGAACCTTTTCGAACTAGGTATTTGATTTTAATTATTTTTCAAACGTGCAGTAACTTTCCCATTCATACTCGGGTTCTACCTTTTACCTTTTTTTATAGGCTTTGTTTCGTGTGTCTATATATACATCGCATGCATCTCTTTCATAAACGTTGCATATTACATGCAGTCTGTTACTTGAGAGATCTCTCTCATTGATTAGCTATATATCAGACACAATTTTACACAATTTTGGAAAATTTGGCTACAAATTCACGTTGAGATAAATACATTTGACAACTCTTTATCAGGTATTGTAAATTCACATTGTTTTTACGTATGATCTTTTGCATAATTTTATTGCGTATTAACAGTTTTTTTTGTATTATGAATAATATGCTTAAACAGAGTAGAGATATATTAAGTACTGATTCTATTCGTAAGCAGAAACGAAAACATATTCAAGATGATGATCATGTAATGACATGTTTGCGGAGCATTCGGATGATGATTTTGATGTTATATGTGGAGTTTCTTGGATGCAAAAGGAGCACAAGAATGTAAAAGTTGAAGAATATGTCAGAGGGGAAAGTTGTGGAAATAGGCCTTCTGGATTTGACTGGGCTTGTTTCGGTTTTAAGTCAAGTGGTTCCAATAAGGAGGATGAATTTTTGAAGAGTGAGGGTGTGAAAAGGCGGTGTGTGAGGGAAGAGGGGAAGTATGGGAGTGGTGTGGAGTTGTCAGGAGGGGGAAGGAAGGGATTAGATGACAGGGAGGGTAGTGACATTGGTGGATTTGAGAAGCATACGAAAGGGATGGGAATGAAGTTGATTGAGAAAATGGGGTATGAATGAGGTGGGCTTGGGAAGAATGAACAAGGGATTGTGCATCCTGTTGAGGCGAAGGACGAAGGTAAGGTCTAAAGCTATGGGAATGGGATATAATGATTACAAGGAAGTGAGTTTGCCTGAAGTGAGAGAATTTGAAGTAAGTNCTGAAGTGAAAGAATTTGAAGTAAGTTTTTTTGTGATGCAATGCAGTGTAGTAAGAAATGGACAGAAGGGAGGATAATGTCTAAGCGAGCTAGGTTTGAGATGATGAAAAAGAAGATTCAGAAAAAGACAGAAAGGAAGCTGTGGTTGAACAACTCTCTGTTTGAGAAGAAGAAGAGTGATTTTGTTAGTAGAGAAGAGTTACAGGCGAGGAAGGAGGATATGACCCTGAGAAGAAACATAATTGAAAAAGTGTTTGATATGAGAGAATCAAAGGTCCGTGTCTGGACGGATTTGGAAAACTTGAATGCTGACGAGACTTTGAAGCATAAGAAGCTTAAGGAAGAGGTTGTTTACCAACAGCAGCAGCTTGATGATTTGAAAGAGATGGTTAGTGTCTTGGACTGTCTAGATGCTGAGAGTTCTTTAGGAACATTGACACTGACCTCGCTTGCAAACACATTTGGAGACTTGCAAACGCGATTTGCTGGACATTACAAACTCCATAGCTTGCCAGGTATTGTCTTTTCGTTTGCTATACCTTTGTTTATAGGATATTTTTAAGGATGGAACCCTCTTCAGAATCCCAAATACGGGTTGGAAGTTGTATCCTTATGGAAGAAGCTATTGAAAGAAGATCTTTCTGATAGTGGTTCACCTTATACACAACTATTAATACAAGTTGTTCTCCCTGCTATTAGGTTAGCAGGCACCAATACTTGGCAAGCAAGGGAACCGGAGCCAATGATCCGCCTTTTGGAGTCTTGGGAAGATCTATTGCCAATTTCTGTTCGTCAGACTATATTGGACTATATTGGACAATGTAGAGCCTAAATTATTAGCCACTGTTGATTCGTGGAATCCATGCAAGGAAACAATCCCCATACATCTTTGAGGTACATCCCTAGTTACCATGGTTGCATCAGAAATCAGATATCATCTGCCAGACAATTTGTGCCCGATTTGGAAGTGCTCTTCATAACTGGCAGCCGATTGATATGTCTGCTTATTATATATTGAAACCTTGGAAATCTGCATTTGATCTAACCAAATGGAAGCGACTAATGCTCCGATATATTAAACCTAAATTGTTGAATATGCTGCCAATTAAATCCAGCCAACAAGAATCAATTGGAATGTGTTCTTACGTGGGCTACTGCTATTCCCATCGATCACATGCTTCATCTCATGGATGTATTCTTTGAAAAGTGGCAAGCAGTTCTGAGCCATTGGTTGAAGAACTTATAAGCTGGTTTTTATATTGGAAGGATCTTATCCCACAGGAACTTTTGGCCAATGAGCATATTCAAAACCGTCTTAAAGTGGGTCTAAACATGATGGACAAATTTTCAGAAGGCGGAAAGGTGTCCCAACCTGCTATGGGGGGAAAGGTTAAATATAGCAGGGTGAATAAGCAAATGCAGTATGAGGCTCAGAAAAATGAAAAGTTGGCACATGAAGAAGGTTTCAACTGGTTCTGCAGGAAAACAGAGATAGAGGATAGAGATGGTGGGGATGAGATGAGTTTGAAAAAAATTATCGAACTTTAAGCACTGCAGAATGGTTTGATATTTAAGCCTAAACCAGGCCGAACACGAGATGGTCATCAAATATATGGTTTTGGTAACATAAGCTTAATAATAGACATTCACAAAGAAAGGGTGTTTGCTCAAATTGAGGGCAAGTGGTGTTTATTATCATCATTTAGTCCACTCCTTGGGTGGCATAATCGTTGTGCTCGAAAGTGGTTCTGAAGTTTTTCAATTATTGCAGTGTTTCAGATTATCATAATCAAAGTCTAGAACGGTATAAGAATGATGCCATCATCATTCAGTTTAGCTTTTTTCCACAAGTATGTTTCCTCAAATTTTAGCTTGCTTTTTGTAGTTATTGCTAAGAAGTTGCAACTTATGTCAATGACACCTCAATGTTTATATTTTGATTACAGTAGCTTTACAAGCTCAATATAGTCTTGGTGCATTATTTTTCTGGTTACAAATGGCAGACCAACGTGTCTGCAATGGAATTTTTTTTAACCTTTCGGTTTGAGTATTTTTTATCGACTGCTTGAGTGCTGGGTATTTCATATTCGAAACTTATCACCTTTATTATCGTGGTATAGACTACAACTTGATTCACAACTTTGCCTATGCTTTGTACAGGATCTATTATAAATGTGTCCTAGTTACAGTGCTGCTCTTAACAATTTCTATTATAATCTTTTTAATAATAACTTGAGCTTGTAAAATAGTCTTCTTAATGTTTAGAGAAGTATACAGACACTATCCTTCTTATCTTTCTCTACCATAACATGCTACTTCATCCCAAGATTTCTTCAACATCTCCAAATCCTAGCATATGTGTCCATTCGACGAAGCTATACATCTAAGATGGATGGAACTTGGAAGGTGGACCACCGGCTGGCATCCAGTGACCTGGTCTTTTTGACTAGAATATAACTTGATTACAAGCCAATTTAAAAACAATACTATATAATTACAATATAGATCGGAACTATTCTATAAGTCTAAAACTCTCTCGAAAAAATTATATAAAACACCTACTGTGGAAAAATCAGCAGACAACTATTACTTCTGCATAACACAACTTGATTCATTCATAGAACTCGGGTAATTTTCCATGGAAAGCGGAATTTTATAGAACCTCAGTTTTCTTGCATTTTATCATATGCACAAAAGATGCTAAACAACATATAGTCCAAAGCAAACAAAAAGCACAAAATTACACTGCATTTGGAGGTCAACTTTAAAATCCATTAGTATTAAGAATTTTATTCAAGTGTACTCGAGCTAGCAAAATAAGCAATGTTTAGTATGTCACGTCGGTGCTATTTCCGGTAACATGTTTTGGAGATTATTATTGGATCCTCCTCGCTGAAATTGGAGAATATGTCTATTTCTATTACCATAGATGCAATTAATATTGCCTATGCAGCCTCCATCTTTACTCATCCTTTTCAAGCAGGGCTGCAGAGAGAGAGTGAGAGACATTAATTAAGGCCAACTTCATCATCCATATCCTGTTAATTTAAGTTAGAGAATTAGATGGCTGCAACTAATCAAATACAGTAAAATGCACATATGTATACGTAATAAATTTAGAGAGGATAATTTGCTACTTATAGTCTTAATCCAGTAAATTCATAAAATATATGACCAAATTTTATCCATTTTTCGCTTCGAGCAGCTATTATACTAATTTGAAATTATCTGGCAAGCTTCCTTCTGAAGTTTCTTAAATTCACAACAAAGCATGATAATAGCTTGTTAGTTAATAGCTAATAACTTGCCTCTTGTAGTTAATTTCTATGAAGTTGCAACTTTTGTCAATGACAACTCAATGTTTAAATTTGGCTTACAATAGCTTTGCAAGTTCAATGTAGTTTTGGTTGCTTCATTATTGTTCTGGTTGATAATGGAAGATCAATGTGTATGGAGTGAATTTTCCGACCTTTATTTTAGTTTTTAACTATTTTACTGATTACTTCTATGGTATAGATTGGACTCTAAAACTAGCTTCCCCGTTGCCGTCGGTCCATCACTACTCGGACCTAAGTTTCAAGATGAAATTGTTAAGCTGGTTTCTGTTTTAAATGAATAGTTACATCTTGAGAACTATGAAGTATTGCCCGAGATAGACCATTTATTTAGGAAAAGGCTTCCTTTTCAAGAGTACAGGAACGTTAGTGATCTTTCAATTATTAGTACCTCATTCTTTTTTGCTGCTGCTGCATTTCTATGCTTCCCTTAAACTAGAGTTGGCAGTTCGCCACATATTTTCTAATTTTAGTAAAAATCCAACTGAAGCTGCAAAGACTGTGTGAACAACTTTTGGTGCGTACGGCGCTATAGAGTTTATCATAAACCATAATCACTATCTTCAACAGAAATGATTACAACTAAACTAAGCTAGCCACGTAGTAGAAAAGCTTCACCGCCTTACTTATCATGAACAACCACACCTGCATGCATGCCATCTGTCCATCTTTGCATGCTAAGCTGCAAGCCTGCAACGTTCGTAAAACTGGCCAGATACATTATTCTCAGCTCTATAAATAGGACCCAACATTATATGCAGATCACCATCGAAGAAAGTAGCAATTTTCATATCATATAAAACATTCTCTTGGTGCTAATGTTAGGTTTTCAAATCATAATGCGTTCCAGGATCCCTCTTTTGTTGCTACTTCTTTCCTTGCTGTGCACAGGTTTCCTGCAGATTACTTCAGGTACATATATAATATCGTCACATTAATTATAACTTATTAGTATCATGTTACTAGAATCTATGTACAATCCCTTCATATTAATTGTTTGTGTTCTTAATCAATACAGGTTCCCGGTTACTAAATGAGCAACAAGTAGGAAACCGGCAAGCATGTGTACAAGCAGATTGTGGCCAGAAACCAGTTGATCCACAACAAGGTCAAAAATTTGGTGGCCAACAAGGACACAAGCTGGCAGCCAACAAAATCAACAAGAACAATTATAAGGTCAGNTTCAACATCTCCAAATCCTAGCATATGTGTCCATTCGACGAAGCTATACATCTAAGATGGATGGAACTTGGAAGGTGGACCACCGGCTGGCATCCAGTGACCTGGTCTTTTTGACTAGAATATAACTTGATTACAAGCCAATTTAAAAACAGTACTATATAATTACAATATAGATCGGAACTATTCTATAAGTCTAAAACTCTCTCGAAAAAATTATATAAAACACCTACTGTGGAAAAATCAGCAGACAACTATTACTTCTGCATAACACAACTTGATTCATTCATAGAACTCGGGTAATTTTCCATGGAAAGCGGAATTTTATAGAACCTCAGTTTTCTTGCATCTTATCATAGGCACAAAAGATGCTAAACAACATATAGTGCAAAGCAAACAAAAAGCACAAGATTACACTGCATTTGGAGGTCAACTTTAAAATCCATTAGTATTAAGAATTTTATTCAAGTGTACTCGAGCTAGCAAAATAAGCAATGTTTAGTATGTCACGTCGGTGCTATTTCCGGTAACATGTTTTGGAGATTATTATTGGATCCTCCTCGCTGAAATTGGAGAATATGTCTATTTCTATTACCATAGATGCAATTAATATTGCCTATGCAGCCTCCATCTTTACTCATCCTTTTCAAGCAGGGCTGCAGAGAGAGAGTGAGAGACATTAATTAAGGCCAACTTCATCATCCATATCCTGTTAATTTAAGTTAGAGAATTAGATGGCTGCAACTAATCAAATACAGTAAAATGCACATATGTATACATAATAAATTTGGAGAGGATAATTTGCTACTTATAGTCTTAATCCAGTAAATTCATAAAATATATGACCAAATTTTATCCATTTTTCACTTCTAGCAGCTATACTAATTTGAAATTATCTGGCAAGCTTCCTTCTGAAGTTTCTTAAATTCACAACAAAGCATGATAATAGCTTATTAGTTAATAGCTAATAACTTGCCTCTTGTAGTTAATTTCTATGAAGTTGCAACTTTTGTCAATGACAACTCAATGTTTAAATTTGGCTTACAATAGCTTTGCAAGTTCAATGTAGTTTTGGTTGCTTCATTATTGTTCTGGTTGATAATGGAAGATCAATGTGTATGGAGTGAATTTTCCGACCTTTATTTTAGTTTTTAACTATTTTACTGATTACTTCTATGGTATAGATTGGACTCTAAAACTAGCTTCCCCGTTGCCGTCGGTCCATCACTACTCGGACCTAAGTTTCAAGATGAAATTGTTAAGCTGGTTTCTGTTTTAAATGAATAGTTACATCTTGAGAACTATGAAGTATTGCCCGAGATAGACCATTTATTTAGGAAAAGGCTTCCTTTTCAAGAGTACAGGAACGTTAGTGATCTTTCAATTATTAGTACCTCATTCTTTTTTGCTGCTGCTGCATTTCTATGCTTCCCTTAAACTAGAGTTGGCAGTTCGCCACATATTTTCTAATTTTAGTAAAAATCCAACTGAAGCTGCAAAGACTGTGTGAACAACTTTTGGTGCGTACGGCGCTATAGAGTTTATCATAAACCATAATCACTATCTTCAACAGAAATGATTACAACTAAACTAAGCTAGCCACGTAGTAGAAAAGCTTCACCGCCTTACTTATCATGAACAACCACACCTGCATGCATGCCATCTGTCCATCTTTGCATGCTAAGCTGCAAGCCTGCAACGTTCGTAAAACTGGCCAGATACATTATTCTCAGCTCTATAAATAGGACCCAACATTATATGCAGATCACCATCGAAGAAAGTAGCAATTTTCATATCATATAAAACATTCTCTTGGTGCTAATGTTAGGTTTTCAAATCATAATGCGTTCCAGGATCCCTCTTTTGTTGCTACTTCTTTCCTTGCTGTGCACAGGTTTCCTGCAGATTACTTCAGGTACATATATAATATCGTCACATTAATTATAACTTATTAGTATCATGTTACTAGAATCTATGTACAATCCCTTCATATTAATTGTTTGTGTTCTTAATCAATACAGGTTCCCGGTTACTAAATGAGCAACAAGTAGGAAACCGGCAAGCATGTGTACAAGCA
>QRFB01020661.1:0-18593 GCA_008931105.1 Oenanthe javanica | reverse complement strand
TCTTAAAAATGCTAAAGTATTCTCCACTATGTTTGACACAGTGTCTTTACACCCATAGCAAAGGCCAGACCTCAAAACAGCCCGAGTAGCAAACTCTTCAGTATAACCACAATCCACTAACTTCTTAATGGCACTCTTAAAAATCGTATCCAAATTATTCAAAACAAGCTCCTCCAACTGAGCCTCTGTAAGATCACTCCAATCCGCATCATGGACCTCGTCNTCTTAAAAATCGTATCCAAATTATTCAAAACAAGCTCCTCCAACTGAGCCTCTGTAAGATCACTCCAATCCGCATCATGGACCTCGTCATTCACCACATTCTCCTCCTTGGCCTTACTTGTGCCAGCCTCAAACGGCCCAACCGCACACGACAATCCAAGATCAAGCTTCAACGCATCAGAATGTCCTTCACTCACATTACACATATCACATCCACTCAAATGTCCATGACTCTGCATAATATCCAGTTTCTCCGCTGAAAACTCATAACTCGAACAATCACTCAACGGCACCGAAACCGTTTTACTTGCATCCGAAACCGGTGGATCAGCTCTAAATTTCCTCTTATTCCTACTCCCTTTCTCCTGCACTGACATTGCAGGTGACAACTGACTCGAATTACTATTGCACGCCTTGGCAACCATCGACGCCATCACAAACTACACAACATCATCTTCNCCGAAACCGGTGGATCAGCTCTAAATTTCCTCTTATTCCTACTCCCTTTCTCCTGCACTGACATCGCAGGTGACAACTGACTCGAATTACTATTGCACGCCTTGGCAACCATCGACGCCATCACAAACTACACAACATCATCTTCAACAATTAATTCATTTCACAAACATAACAGCATTTTAAGTAACATCAATCAACTAAATTAAAATCACATAAATCAACTAAATCAAAATTAAACAAACACAGTAATCAAATCCATACCTTTATTAGTATCAAAAACAACAAAATCAACAAAAAATCTGCACACCNAAATCAACTAAATCAAAATTAAACAAACACAGTAATCAAATCCATACCTTTATTAGTATCAAAATCAACAAAAAATCTGCACAAAAAAAACAAAATTAATCATCAAAAACACAAAATTAAACAATCAAATAAATTTAAAAAAATACAAACAATCAAAATCAATAAACAGATCAATTAAATACAAAACAATCAACACAACATACATTCATACAGTGAAGATCCCAAACAAGAGTGTTAAAAAAACAAGACTTTATTAATTAATTAAATATTACGAGATATATAGATACGATCGATACATACATACCAGATTGAAGCTATGAGAGTCGAGCAATCAAAGATAGAATAAATCTCGAAGCATCGACGAAAGTGGAGAAAACTGATTGTTTTTTTTATTTTTATTTAAACTTTATTTTATTTGTTTGTTCTGCTTTATGCATTCAACGTCTGTCTCTTCTTCTCTAATTTTCAGGAATATATATAATTGTGTTTATTTTATTTTTTGAGAATTGTTTTATTTTGTTTTTTTAATTAGATATTTGTTTTTCTTGATTTGGTTTGTTTTTAACTTTTTGTATAGATCTTAACCATGGTAATATTTTAACCATGGTTTAGAAATCTTATCTCACCCACTCACATTGTTACACCTGTGGTTGTGCAGGCATGCAATTGTTTGCTAGCANTTATTTTGTTTTTTTAATTAGATATTTGTTTTTCTTGATTTGGTTTGTTTTTAACTTTTTGTATGGGTCTTAACCATGGTAAGATTTTAACCATGGTTTAGAAATCTTATCTCACCCACTCACATTGTTACACCTGCGGTTGTGCAGGCATGCAATTGTTTGCAAGCATTTTTTTTATATTTTAATTTTGATTATTTTTCCCAAGTAACTTGATTTTTGTATTTTTGAGTACCTTGTCTCTATAATTTTTATAATTTTATTGAGAACAAAATGGGGGAAATGGTAACTTGATGTTTCATTTTTAAAAATTAATAATTTGATGGTTGGATTAAGTTTCATGTGGGATAAGTTTCATGAAAATTATTATTATATTAAATTGAAGAATGTAGGGATTATATATATATTATTTATAAAATATTATAGAAAAATTATTTTAAAAACATATAGTGTTTGGATTTTTAATTAAAAAGTGATATGTATATTTCATTTAGTAGTTTAATATAAATGTTTAAATATAATTATTGATTTTGTAATTTATATAATATTATGTGAATTATATTATAAGTGTTATGTGATTTTGACAAAAAAAAAATTGAAAAATATCATGGAGTTCATCATTACATGATTAAAAGGAGTTAAAGTATTGGTTACGTTTCAACTTTGATTTCAATTTTTAGTACATTTTTATTTTATCCCACTCAATATTTAATCCGATTTTTCTCTATTTTAATTGTTCTATAATTTTGTTCGACTTTGATTTATTCTGTATATTCCACTCATACATTTGATATACAAAATCTCAACACCAAAAAAAAAATACAAAATCTGAATATTTTAGATATATTATTGAATATTAAATTTGCTTTACTGCTTTACATATGCAGTGCAATCTTTGTGTGCTTTATATGTGTTGTACCAATATGACTTGTGATGAACAATGAACATGTCATTCGTGGTTTGGTTCCTGAACGCGTTTTGTACGGAATCATGAATCAGATTAAGGTGTTACGAGGATAATTATCATTCCTGTTATTAATGGTGAAATGAATTTATTAATTTAATATATTTTTAATAAAAAAAGATATGCAGTTAATACAAAAAAATAATCACTATTATTTATTAAATATTATAAACAACATCATTATAAAAATTTTATTTTATAAATTAATATGTAATTTTATAAATAAAAATAAAAATAGTAAAATTTTGATTTGATTACTCATACATCCATCTCATACTCACCTCCTGCTAAAATATCATAAACTCATATCTCATGAGTTTGAGATATGAGTTTTAAAATTAAAAAATTTCAAACAAACATCAAGTATGGGTTTGGAATAAACGAAATTTATATTTAATACTTAAAAGTCCCGAAATGAGACTATTAGCAAAACAAGCGAAATCCATATTAAAAGTTTCTTAGCAATGAAATAAAAACTCATGTTCCTCATTTTTGTTTTATTTACTTGATGATTTTACTAGTGTGACCAACAAAAAGCTCTCCTAAATTTCAATATAATATGTATAGTTTTTCAAAAGTATTCATAATTACTGAATGTACGTGGACAAGCCTTTATTCTGAAAATCATCTCTGTATATTTACTCGGGGGTCATAAGGTGTATTCAAGATTTTATGAGATTATTTTTAAGATTTTAAAAATACAAGATTATTCCCTTGCAATCCTGGGGCAAGGAATGCAGTTTTTTTCCATTTTTATTATTAATAATATTATTATTGTTAAATTTTTTGATTAATAAAATATTATTTTTAATATATATATATATATATATATATATATATATATATATATTCCTATTCCGATAGAAACAAAATTAAAATAAAAAGTGAATCCTCAGTCCCCACCCACCAAACTCAACCCAAACCACTAGCCTCAAACCTCCTCGCCAACCGCTCCCCGGCCGCCCACTGTCCTCAGTCACTCCTCGCCGCCAGCCCCCTTCTCTCACGACCTCCGATTGCAGCCTTCCGTTTTCCTTACTCTGATCATTTTCTTCGGTGATTTTTCACCGAAAATTATCTCCTCCATCTCATCCCCTCTCTTCTCAACTATTAAAGTGTATATATCCATTTATATATCATATTACTATCAATATCACCATTATCCATTATCACTTTCAATAATCCAACCATTTCCAATAATAATCCCAATCATTGGTCACCATTGCTATGCATGTGGAACAAACAGATTTATTAAATTTGTAAGGAACAAAACTGATGAATTTGGTAATTTTTATAATACAAATTAGTGATTTTTATAGTATAAATTTATGATTTATCTAATATAAATAGTTATTGCATGTCGATCTGGTAATAGATGTTTATATATCATATTTAAATTTCAGATCTGATAGTTTTAATAATATAAATTACTAATTTTTATAGTAAAAATTTGTGATTGATCTAATATAAATTACTGATTGCATGTCGATCTCGTAACAGATTTTTATATATCACATATATCATATCTTATATTTTATGAGTGGTGATGATTCTTTGTTGGTGATAATCGGTGAAAATTGAATTTACATTATAGAAACATGTAGATATCGAAGAGTAACCAACAAATAATAATAAAAATTGATGAAGATGAAGATAAAAAATGGTGGTCGGAAACAATGGTGGACCGGAATCACCAGAGAAGATGATCGGAGTAGGGAGAATGAGGGTGACTGGGGCGCAAAAGGGAGGCCTGTATCGGGGGTGGGGGGTGAGGGTAGATGATGTTACGATAATATCATATAAGGGTATACGTAGTAAAATAAGGGATGAATATAGTAAATTAGGGATTGTGTATAGTAAAAAAGAGGGTGCATATATTAGTTTCAATTTTCTATTATAAGATTGCTTTCTACCATATATACATATACATATACATATACATATACATATACATATACATATATATACATATATATATATATAATATATATATATATATATATATATATATATATATATATATAATAAAGTTTAACAAGGAACCATGATTACATGGAAAACTCTAGAAAGTAACTAATAATTAATATTTTTTAATGTAAATATGTTCTAAACTATGTTCTGTACTATATTATTAACATATGTTCTATAATTTTTATTTTATTATGTTCTTAAACATATATTTTATAATATGTTCTTTCTTGTATTCTGTACTACTATAATTTTACAGAACATACTTCTAATATTTTTATAAAATTATTAACATGTATTAGTATTCAATTAAACATCTAATATAGATAATTAATTAATTAGGTCGAGTCAAATTGTGAAAATTAGATTTTTTGATTAGTGGTTCCCCGAGTTCCCAGTTAAAAATGGGTTTCTAACTTTCTATTTGAATCTTAGCCATATACATATACATATACATATATATATACATATATATATACATATATATATATATATATATATATATATATAGTGTTATTCTAATAGAAATCAACTTTGACTAGAAACTAAAAACTAAACTTATCCCCTCCGTTTTTAATTTGATTTTCCCGTTAATTGGTGAACTTTTTTCAGATTTAATTTCACCACATTTTTCTCCATCTCCCAACGATTAATCACAAATTGATATTAAATTTGTTACAGATCGAAATGCAATCACTAATTTATATTAGATAAATCACAAATTTGTATTATAAAAATTACTAATTTGTATTATAAGAATCACCAAAGTCATCAGTTTTTTAAATAAACACATATGGAGATCGCCGGAAAAATGAAATTCGTCGGAATATAGCACATATTGTATGCAAACTGATCGTTTGGAGATGAGAAAAAATATGGTGAAATTAGATTTGGAAAAAAGTTCACCAATTGGCAGGAAAAATTAAATTAAAAACGGAGGGAGTTAGATAAGATTGTGTATGAGAGGTCGTATTTTAATTGTGTGTGGTGCACTCTAACGGGACACACACAAATTAAATACATCCTCCCATACACAATTCCATCTAATAACATCTATTTTTAATCACCGTTGATTTTATTTCCATCCAACGATTAAGAAAATGGACAGATTAATAGAACACATGCCATATTTATATGAAAAGGGTAGTATTGAGAATAAGAATATACAATATATTTACTGTTATGTATCCTATTTGGTAAGAAATAAAATCATATCATTTCAATTTTGGTAAGTAATAATGTCATATCAAATTAAATTTCAAAATAATTAATAATATAATATCAATTCCTAGTTTTGAATATAGTTATGCAATTTGAATGCTAGTGTTTTTAAAAATAATCATATATTCTTCAACTATAATTTTACTAATATTATTTATTTTTATGACCATCCATTATTATGTATATTATTAGAATATTAATTAAGCGTATATCAGCAATAATTTTTTTAATTCATATAGTAAATATTTAATTATTCTTAACATACTAATCTAATCAAAATGTAGTTACTAAGAAAATCTTTTTAGTTTGTTTAATAATAAAACTATCTTAGTAATTTAATTATGAATGGATATGAGAATCTTAATTTTTATTAAATTGTTTATGAAAACAGAACAATAATATAGTGAACAATAACACACAAAAAAAATATTTTTTGCATTATAATAACTATCTACGTGAATTTTAAAATAAATTTATTTTTATAACATTCAACATAATGTACTAATTTATAATTTTAATAAGAATACACTATTCAAGATTCTATTAGTTGTTCATTTAGAATTTTTTAATTTGATGTTTTCAATGTGTTCAAAAAAATAATATAAGACTTAATGTTTAATATTTATTCAAATAAATAAATTTGAAAATCTTAATATAACATTTAATAATTATAACTAGTACAATATTTAAGATTCAATTAGTTGTTCGTTTAATATTTATTAATTTGAGATTTTAAAGGTACTCATTAAAATAATAAACATGTAATAGAACACTTATAGTTTGATATTTAAAAAATGAAACAATTTGAGAATCTCAATATAATAATTCGTAATAAGTAGTGCATAGTATTATAGTCAAAAAAAATATTAAATTGCTTAATTTTTTGTTTTTTAAATAATAAACAAAATATTTAATTATAAGTATTAAGATTGGGTCAAATATTCTAATATTAATTGTTTAAATTATTTAATATATATCATTTGAATTTGTTATAAATTTTTATTAAATCCTTTAACTTGATATTATTATTATTATTATTTTTTTGAAATAAATGTACTTGCTTGTATTAAATTTCATCCGAAGAAAGGTTACATATAATAATGTCAGGAGCAGTATCATGCCACTCCTTCAGACCTGGGCTAGAATGTGCAGCTCGAGCAAGGGTATAAGTCACACTATTCGCAGATCTAGGAACAAACTCAATTAACACATCATCATAGTGTTTAAGCAATTCATTACAATCTTCTACTATTGTATCAAAACACGATTTTCCTTTAGGTCCGTAGAAAGCATCCACCAACAATTTTGCATCAGACTCGAATACACATTTCGTGGTTCTCCAGCTTTTGATCCAGGACAAAGCCTCCCTCATACTGTTCGCCTCTGCCTCCCTAGCACTGGTTCCTCCTCTAGCTGTGTTCATGCGTGCTCGTATGAATTTGCCTCTATCGTCTCGCATCACACAACCAACACCGATACGCTCGCTGCCTGGGTAAAACGCAGCATCAACATTAATCTTTACCCACCCATCCTTCTGGAGGCTTGCACCATGATTTACTCCTCGATCTAGTCTTGCCTACACTCTTTTCTGCAATTTCTTGAGCTCGAGACCATTCAGCTAGCATGTTTAAAGCCATATTTCTAACCCCAAATACTGACATATTTATCTTCTCCCACACCCACTTGTTTCGTCTCGACCATAACCCCCAGCAGAACAGACCCACAAGCGCACATTTATCAGTTGTTTCAATGGTAAACACCCGTTTTATAACCTCTGCCGCTGTACTTTCATTTCCAGCAAGTACTAGATTTGCGAGCCCTGTACTCTCCCATAATTCGCGAGCAAAACAACATGTGAACAGTACATGTGCTGCATCTTCTGGATAGCTATGACACCGTGTACAAACTGGCGATATATCCACTTTTTTGATAATCAAGCCAGCTGCTATAGGAAGCACATCCCTTGACACTCTCCAAAGAAAATTTGCTATCTTTTCTGGTAATCGTAAACTCCATATCATGTTCCAAAATCTCCTCTCCTGACACTGATATTCACCCCGGAGTAATCTATAACAGCTACGCACAGAGAAGTCACCCTTATTCTCCGGCAGCCAAAACCAAGAGTCCTGTTTATTTCTCATAGGGATCGGGACTTGATATATAAGAGCTCTATCTCGCTCATTACAAAAGTCATTTACCACATCTGTATCCCATTTGCAACCCTCAGCATCCATAAAGCTATTCACTGTTGCATCTTCCAGTCCATGATAAGTATCACTTGTGAGGTACCCATTGTGCAAACATGGCAACCAGGGTACCTGCCAAACCTTAGTGTCTTTACCATCTCCTATCCGTCTTCTACAGCCTCGTATGATCACTGCCTGAGACTCCAATATACTGCGCCATGCATAGCTTGGATTAACACCCAAAGAAGCATTTAAAAAATCTGACTTTGGAAAGTACTTGGCCTTCATCAACTGAGTCACTAATGGGTTTATATTATTTATCAAACGCCAAGCTTGTTTCGCCAACATTGCTATGTTGAATTCATTCAATTTTTTAAACCCCAAACCTCCCTCCTCTTTCACCACACAAAGTCTGTCCCACGATAACCATTTTATTCCTCCATTCCCACCTGTACCACCCCACCAAAAAGCATTCATCCTTTTTTCAATTGCTTCCGTGATCTCCTTCGGAATTAAGAACAAACTCATCCAGAAATTGGGTATAGTTTGGGCTGCAGACTTTAGAAGAGTAACCTTACCGGCCTTTGAGATTTTTTGATTTCCCCAGACCTGCAACTTTTGTTCAATCCTTTCCAACAAGAATTTGAATGTTGATACTTTCCTCCGCCCCACCGTCATTGGCATGCCCAGGTAATTACCCGAGTTATTCACTTCTTTTACACCCAATTGTTCACAAACTCCCCTTCTCTCCTCTACTCCTGTATTTGGCGAAAACACAATTGTGGATTTGTTTAAATTTATAGTCTGGCCCGACATCTCTTCGTACCTGCATAATATTCTTTTCATTACATTAGCCTCCGACTCCACTGCTTTGAAAAAAAAAATAGCAGTCATCCGCGAAAAGAAGGTGTGATATCGTAGGAGCTCCCCGTGTTATCCTACAGCCATGTATAAGACCTGCAGTTTCATTACGCCTAATCATGGCACTTAGGCCCTCAACACACAGTATATATATAAGGTGAGATGGGATCACCTTGTCGTAGTCCACGACTCAGTACAACTTTACCAAACTCCTGCCCATTATGCGTAAAGTTATAGGACACTGATTGAATCAACTTCATCACCCTTTCCACCCACAAATCTTGAAAACCAAACTTGCACATCATATTTTGAATGAACCCCCATTCCAATCTATCGTATGCCTTGGATATGTCAATTTTGAAACCTGTCAGGCCATTCTTCCCTTTGGTTCGGCTTTTCATGTAATGGTTCACTTCAAATGCAATAAGAGCGTTATCTGTTAGCAACCTACCTTCAATAAACGCACTTTGCTTATCAGATATAACCAACCCCAGACAAGCTTTCAACCTATTGGATAAGACTTTTGACAATATCCGAATCAGCACGTTACATAGGGATATTGGTCGCAAGTCTGCCATTGTTTGAGGAACTTTTACTTTCGGTATAAGACATACCACAGTTTGATTCACTCCTTCTTGTAGTTCACCTGTGGACATAAAATGCATGCAGAACTTGACCACATCGTTCTTCACCACGCTCCAAAATGACTGATAAAATGCAGGGTTAAACCCGTCAGGTCCGGGGGATTTTTCAGGATGCATAGAGAACACAGCACATTTCACTTCCTCCTCTGTTATATCTGAGATTAATCCCATATTATCATTCTCCGAAACCTGTTTTACCTCTTCTCTATCCGTTAATCTTCCGTTCACTGATGCTGCTTTAAAAATTGTTGAGAAATACTCCTCAACAGCGACTTGAATCTCTTCTTGCGTCTTGCACCATGTTCCAGCACTATTTTTTATTCGTTGAAACGAATTTGTTTTTCTCCTTGACGATGCAAATCTATGAAAGAACTTTGTATTTTGGTCACCTTCTCGTAACCAAAACTGTTTAGCGCGTTGCTTCCAGTATATTTCCTACTTCTCTAAGAGTTGTAGGAACTCCCATCTGACTGCATTATATGTATTAATACCTTGAGTATCTCTTCTTGACCTCAATTTTCTTAGTCGTTCCCTACATGTTCTTAGCTTCTGTTTATACTCATTGCTGACACCTCCCTCCCACTCTTGTAACTTAAGGCCACAAAATCTGATCTTTTCTGTAATATCGGCATTTTTCGCTTCGTCCCAACCATCTTTAACAACCTGGTGACAGTCACTTTCCCTGAGCCAGACATTTTCAAAGCGAAAGCGTCGTTTTTTAAGTACAAATACCTGCTTGTGGAGTTGAAGGTGTAGTGGCAGGTGATCCGATGTAGAAACCTCCAGAACTCTCACTTCTGCCTGTGGGAATAGCATACGCCATTGTTGGTTTGCCAAAGCCAATCCAATCTTTCCTGAATCCAGTTGAAACTACCCCGAGATTTCTCCCATGTGAACTTTTCCCCTGTAAACCCTAAATCCATCAGGCCACATTCATTGATCACCTCTGTAAACCCCGTTAGCAAACTCAGTGGTTATTCCCGTCCTCCTTTTTTTCCCGTAGCAAACATGATATCATTAAAATCACCCAATATACACCATGGAAGCGTTGAGTGTCCATCTAAACTCCGTATTATATCCCATGACTCGCGCCTTCGACTCCGTTCTGGGCACCCATAATACCCTGTATAACGCCACCTTCCCACCTGTTCGTTTTCGACCTCAAAATCTATATAGTGGTTTCCACTTCCTTTTATTTGACAACCTCCTTCATTTTTCCATAGCAGTGTCAAACCCCTGCTGTGACCCTGTGCCTCTACTGCCCAATACTCTGCAAAATGAATCTGTTTACAAAGCTCCTTTATTTTATTCTCCTTAGATAATGTTTCTGATAAAAAAATAATATTTGGTTTTATTTGTTGGGTAAGCTCCTTAATAAATCGAATTGTCCGTGGTTTACCCAGCCCAGGACAATTCCAAGCTAGAATACTCATTGGTCTAGGCGGGCCTGCTCCACAGGTCCCGCCTCTAACAAGTTTTTATTTGTTGAGCTTGCTGTGCTGTTTCTTGTCGCCCATGTTTGTCCTCCGTCAACCCTGTTTCTTAACCATCTAGCTCCAATATTCTGGTTTTTCATATTTTTCGCAGGTGCCCTTAACCATATCCCATATGCCTTCTCAATTACCTTCTCTGGGTTTGCGTACACCACAACACAATCTCGTTCCGAATGCCCTAGTAAGCCACAAACGAAACAAAACGTACTCAGCCTTTCGTATTTGAAGTTTATCCAGTTCCAAGCTCCGCCCTCCCGTTTAACTTTCATCCTTCTCTTCAAAGCTAGATTAACATCCATTGCCACCCTTATGCGTACATACATTCTTCATTCACTAGTAGTATTATTAGGATCCGTTTTGATGAAGGAACCTATATAATTACCAATACTCTGCAAAATTTTCTCCGAAACCATTCCCTTAGGCAGGTCGTAGATCTGCACCCAAATATCAATCTTGGTTAACTGAATCAGGTGTGGATCTTCGTTCTCTTCCAACCTCTTGTAAATCAATACATTCTGTTCAAACGTCCAGGGACCTCCTTCTATGACTTTTTATAAATCGAGTATATGGAAGAATACAAAAGAATATCGTTGCCCTCCCAAATCGTGGATTTCCATACCTTCTCTTGGCCTCCACAACGCCGCCAATACGTTCTGCATAACTTGGAAGTTTATGTTTTTCTCTGTAAGAAATTTGCCCACCAATACAAATGTGTTATCGCTCCGTTTATTAACCTCCTCCTCCCCTATTAACACCCCTCCTCCTTCCTCCTCCTCCAACCTCATCTGGGAATACATCTCTTCCAGATCTCCTGTTGCTGTTGACATCGTTCTTCCTTTTTCCTTCCTTTTACTTTCTACGTATATCAGTGTAACAAAGTTATAAAGCTAATTGATATGTATTAATAACTTGTCATTTGACAAGACATAAACTTGCAAAGATGCAAGACATCCTTAAAATTATACAAAAAATATTATTTGATTGATATTATTTTATTAATACAATAACGTTTAGTTTTCTACTCATCGTACATACTTATAATATATTACAAGATTTTTTTAACAAAAATGCATAATTAAAATGTATTTCACTAAAATGTACTCCCTCAGTTACATAGATTTAATGTTAACATTAAAGTTACATAGATTCCTAACAAGTTTCTATAAATAAAAAAGATTCTAATATATTTTATCAGGATTTAATTACACTACTTTCCATATTTGCTAATTGATGTCTAATTTGTATTATAATTTTTGCATTGTATATGGACTAGTTTTTTAAGATATTTATAAATCTGCCATTATCTTCAAATGGTTAAAATAGATTTGATTTATAATTAATCAATGATTTAGATGAGTTCTCCCGGTTTTATATATATATATATAGTGCTACAACAATAGAAACCAACTTTGACTAAAAACTAGAAACTAACATTATCCCCTTCGTTTTTAATTTGATTTTCCAGTTAATTGATGAACATTTTTTCAAATCTAACTTCACCACATTTTTCTCCATCTCCTAACGATCAGTCTGCATATCATATATGCTATATTCTGACGATTTCAAAATTAATCACAAATTTATATTACTTTTGTTACCAGATCGAAACACAATCACTAATTTATATTAGATAAATCACAAATTTATACCATAAAAATCACTAATTTGTATTATAAGAATCACCAAAATCACAAGTTTTGCAAAATAAATACATACGTAAATTGCCGAAATAGAAGTCAACAAAAGCTACTGGTATATCACCATTTTATTGATGCAAAGCTGCAAAACTTGTAACACATGCTTTTGTTATCCACCCAAGAGTCTTCAGAGCAGAAGCCATCAAATAGATACAACTGTGCAAAAACTTGGTACCTATCTGTTAGTTAAGATAAGTGTTGTAGAAAGGGGTTGAATGCAACTTGATTAATTATGAAAGATTTTCTCTAACAATAAATAAGAATGATAATTAACAAGTAAATGATGAAAACAAACTAAATAGATAAAATGACACAGTGTTTAAACTTCAAAAATTAGTTTTATTGATTTTTGTTTTGCTACAACTGTCTGGAAAATAATTCCAGTTTCGATAGATACAATAACAATGAGTTTGCTAATATTTCTATACTTAAGAAATTCTAACTCAATTGTATCGGAGAAAGTACTTGTGAGATATGTGTATTTATACTGAAATACATGTCCCATTTACAAGTGTATCTTCCCTTGTTCATAGAATAAATCTTGAAATAGAAACTTTACTTTTTCTATTCAAATTTGTCTTCATTCCATTTATAGATAAAACAGCTTTGAGAAATGCAGAAATCTTTGACTCTTTGAGCATGATTTACCTTTTACTTGTATTCTCCAAAGTTGCACTAGTAGACTTGACAGACCAGATAGTAATGTCAAAATCATTCCTTGTATTTTGACTATCTAGTCTACTACCTGAAACAGACTGTCAGTTTCACTAAAAGAGTACAATCATAATATTGGTATATGTATGTCGTACAGTCATACAGTGATAAACTCATACTTAATATCACTATATTGTTTATAAGTTGTATATATTAAACATATGATAACAAATAAATAAATAATGATAATAATATGAGAATCTTATTTTTTTATTGGGGAAATAATCCAAAACAAATATACACAATAAGTACCAAATCATTAATAATTATAAAAATTTTAGTTTTAATTTAATTGAAGTATAGCAAAGATACAATGATTTTAATGTGTTGTCGACTTGATATATTTTAGAATAGAATTGAATAAATTATATTATTGTAAAATTGAAAAAGTATTTATTAATAATTAATCACAAATTCTCAAGTGATAAATATAAAGTATTAAGCAAAATATTTAATGTATTTTTAATTTTTTTAATAATATAAATTATTAAATTATGTTAGAGGTACTTATATAACTGTATTTGTTGTACAATACACTCTTACAAAAAATTGTAATGATCATTTTTAATTTATAATATTTTTTATTTGTCTTGGAATATGCTACAAATATATAATTGTGTTTGTAAGATGAATGAATATACTTCAAATATTTATGTTATAAAATATTTATTTATTAAAAAATTATATAATTAAAATTCTAAAATAAATAAATAAAATAAAATATATAAAAATATAAATATTTAAAAATTAAATATATTATCAACCTTCCGAGCCGAGTCATGTTCGTGTCGAGTCCGGAAAAACTCGGTTCGACTCGAGTATTTAATCGAGTCCAAAACCCAGTTTGAGCCGAGCCGAGTCGAACTAGGTTAATCGTGCCCAGCCGGAGCCGAGCAATTAATCGATTACGGCTAATATTTCAAATTACCAATTAACCCCCATTTTAAATTAAAAACGCGCACAAACGAACCTTAATTTCTTTTTTCTTCTGTCAGTTTATGTTCTTCTTCGATCATCTTAGGGTTTTAGCTGCGAATTTGAGCATCATCTTCTTCAATCACTCTTTTACAAGTAAGTTTGTTCTTTTTTAACACACGTATACACACACATATACACACACGCACAAACACTGTGTTACACACGCACAAACACTGTGTTACACACGCACACATACTGTTACGCCCACCCAAACATTGCTATATATGAATCGTATGTTAATTAGGTTGATAATGATTGAACCAGGCAATAATTAGGAATTATAAATTTGTATTATCCCCCTGTATATTGAATTCACTGGCCTGAAACAGTAAGTTATAGTTTGTGCACACCAACGGTTCGCTGAAGTGGCCCAAATAAAATTCCCCTACATTTATTTGTTTTAATGTTTTAGGTGAAGTTAGTAGCTTCTGGTCTTGTAGTACAAGACTAAGCTTGGGAAAGCTGGTAACTTGAAGAGTAGACAGGCCATTGTGCATAGTCTTGTTCATACTGAAAGCTGGGCTATTGATTTATCTTGGGTACTCCTTCGATCTCTCTCACACAGTCGCGCACACATTGATTAATCTTGTGGGTAACCTTGAAATGATATTATATGAGAAGGGCAATGAAAGTTGGATGTTAGAAGTAGTTACATTATGCAGTTGAATTTTGAATTCATATTTAAACTATAATCAAGGGTCTACCGAAATGAGGAATGCAAATTCTGTTCAGAGTATGGCATGTTTAACCAATCCGCTAGATATTGTATCAATGGCTATGATGAAGGAGGGCTCGATGTGTTTACAGAATCTTTTGCTAGAGGGAAATCAGGAGCTTAAAACTACTATACAAATGAGTCGACGAAGGTGAAATGAGTGTTTAATTAGAAAAAAAATTGAAGGCTTGAAAACAAGTGGGGGTAGGAATATGTAAATTAGTAGAATCAAAGAAATTACAATGGGTCAGAATTTTTTTGATTTAAAAATTAAAAACTATGCTATAATAAATGTTACATTAAGCTCCTGCTTTCTTGATTATTTTTTCCTCATTAATATACTAAATTTGTCTTTATATCTTGCAGGCACTAGTCTTGTCTTGTGAAAGTCAAGTCTTCAGAATTTCACTTTATCCAAAGCTTTCTCTGCATTGTACCCCTGTTTTTTGTCTTCTTCAAGGCGTGTACTTCTTATGCTTTTAACACGTTTTCTTAGTTACCAATCATTTCAGTAAAATATTCCTGTACTCATTACTTGCACAATATTTTCTGAGAAATTAAATCGTTTTAATGGGTTTGAACAGAAAATGAATGTTACTGTTGAATATTCTTCAAAGCATCAACTTAGTGTAAAAGAAAAGAATAATAATAAATCATTTTATCTCATCAAATTTGTTTCCTATATTTATAAAAATCATCTCATAAATTCTCTGTTTTACTGTAGCAATAATGTAATACACAGTTGATGTGATAATGTAGCAATAATGTAATACACTGTTGATGAGTCGAAAATACAACAAAAATATGGGGAATATTATAAATGGTCTTGATCCAATTGAGGGACAAGGGCCTTGTTTTTCACATGCAAATGCAGTATAAAAGGAAATGATACAACATGCGGCACCACCACCGCTAGTTGAATTAGCAAAATTAATAGATAGAGATAAAAATAGTTAGAGAGAGAGAGGGGGGTTTGGGGAATAGTATTCCATTTTCATATATTCATTGCATAATTGTAATTGAAATGTAACAATACAATTGGTATTTATAAAAAAATGTATTTATATTTTTTATATAATAAAATAAATTTATCTAACTATTAATTCAATAATATTTTATATTAAATAAGTTCATTCCAGAACTAAACCAAACAAATAATATCAATAATGAAATTTCATCATCATAACACCCTAACCCGATAACTGAAATCAAACCATACCGTCTCGTAAACCAAACCACCCCTCAAACTGTTGACATCCCTTTGCAAAATCTTAAACATAACTTTTCTAATATAACAATAATTTATTTGTCAATTAATTTTTAACCAAGTTTTAATAACTCCCGTGCTGTTTGGATTGGTTTTATTATTTAATTTTGTTTTCAAAATTATACTCTTTTAAAATAAAAACAAAATTTTACTTTTTGTACTTTATAAAACAAATAGACGTTTGATACCTTTTCTCAAAATAATTTATAAAAAGAATAAAAAACACAATAATTATAATTGTAGTTGAATAATAATTATAATAATTCTATCAAAAAATAATTATAATAATTCAATATCGAGAGGGTTCGTAATAATTAAATATCTCTTCTGAAATCTACTGTATTTTTTTAAATTTATCTAAAAAAATAACAGAAAACTAGAAAAATAATTGCAAACAAGTAAACAGGCCCCACTCACTCTGTTCTGCTTCTTCTTTCTCTTCTCATTCAAATTTATCTCCCACTCCCATCCCATAAACCCTAGATTTACAAATCAACCTATACGTACACGCCTATATCTATAATTGCTCACTAATTGATGCGTTGAATCATAGAGAAACGATGTCGTTTCAAGGGTTCGGTAAAAGCTCAGGCCCTGGCGCTCCACCATCATCTTCAAATCCATTCGCTACAGGCTTTCCTCGCAATACTACGCCTACTCAACCTCTCTTCGCTGCTTCGCCTTTTCAACCTTCCGTCAGGTATATATGTATAGTTATATATGCACACACACAATTTACACGTAATTGAGTCAGGTGGAATGAATTGGATGTTTTGTGTTGTGATTAGTTGTTGTGGAATTGTTTGATGATTTTGTTTGCTTTGAATTTATTGTGTATTAGTGTAATTAGGGATTGTTGATCGTTTTTTTATGGTTGAGGCGAATCTCGATTGGTGGTTGATTGGTAAGGTGGAATGTTATGGAGTTGAGTGTTCGAGTGAGTTTAGAACTACAATGATGAATATGACTAGATTGATTGATTGATAATTTAGGGTTTAGATGGTGCAAGATATCTATGTATACGACTATACTATATTATTTAAGTCGAAATATTAAAGGGGTATATTCAATTCAGATATTAAAAGGTTTAAATGGATCAATAATAATCTATAAATTTTAATAGATTGTAGTTGATTTTAATTTCAGGGGAGTCGATGCTGAGTCTCGTAGATTTTTGATAAAATCTTTCAAAATCTCATGGATTGTAGATGGATTTCAAGAATGATAAAAAAACTATGAAATCCGTCAAAATCCACCATTTTATGAAATCAATAAAAATCCATCAAGTTCAGAATAACCCCCCCTAAAAGTTTAGTAGTTGGTTATTTGACCGTGTTTGTAAATTGATAATTGGGCTTAATTTAGCAAACTGATAATCGGGCTTAATTTTTAAATATTAGTTATATAACTAAATTTGTTTTCTAATTAATTTATTTGTCTAAAGAAAACAATAACCTTATCCACTTTAAATACAAACACAAGTAAAATACATGAAAAATTATATAAATATACTTTTGCACATGATATTTGGACTTAATTTTTAAACATTAGTCTTCTAACTAAGACAATAACCTTAGAGCAAGTCTAACAATGTCCTAGTTGGTTATCTATAAATATTATAAAGTAATAAGCCTTAGTGATTTAGGTAACAACTAGGACATGTGAACTCCAACAATAATCCCTATATTTATTACCTATCATTATTATAATAATAAATCTGAATCTAAAAAGGAGGGAAAAGAAAAATAGAGAGAGAAAAGATGAAGAAAATGGAGGGAATAGATTATTTAATTCAAAGAAATGAAATAGGTAATGGCTAGTGGTTACCTAATAATAGGTAATGAGATGCATGTCTTAGTGTTTTAGGTAACCACTAGGACACTGTTGGAGTGCTGTTTTTTTGTGATATTACCTTTATTTTAGTTTAGGACATCAAATAGGTAAGTTGTTGTCTTATTCACTTTAAATACAAACACAAATAAAAAATATAAAAAATTATATAAGAATATTTTAACACAAGATATTAAAATTATTACTATAAAATTAAAAATAATTTTAATTTTTAAATCATGTAAACAAAATATTAAAACAAAAACAATAAAATATTATGAAAATTACCTGCATCACATAGGATGCAGCTAGTATTTAGTTATTTGAAATTAACATCCTTCTTTAGTTGTATTACAAAATGCCTCCATTTGGTCACCTGTGTTTGGTA
>QRFB01020660.1:0-18594 GCA_008931105.1 Oenanthe javanica | reverse complement strand
AACTAAAAAAAATTCAAATATTGATGTATCAATAATTGATAAATTTGATAATAATAATATAAGACAAAAGTTATATGAAGAAATTTAAACGGAGTACTGTCTCATCTAAGATCTTAAGGTATTAGAGAGAGATCCAAATGAATTTTATACTATTTTTTAACATTCTCCCTCACTCGAAATCCCATTTTTTGGGTTGAAGAGTGAATNGAATTTTATACTATTTTTTAACATTCTCCCTCACTCGAAATCCCATTTTTTGGGTTGAAGAGTGAACGACGGACATCCATTTTTTGATATGGTTTTTGCATTTGTGTTCCTCATAAATTGTGAGAATATTGAGGGATGCAGGGAGTCGAACTTGTGATCTCTGCCAACCTGAGCTTTGATACCATGTTGAATAATCAGCTCATCTAAAACCTTAAGGTGTTATAGAGAGGTCTAAATTGCGACGCCCTCCAAATCCGGGATCTAGAGTTGGGGGTCACCAGCCAATAACAACAATAATAAAATAATATAAACCAGAGGCGTAATAAAATAATATAAATCAGGTGCGCACTGACCCCGCCAACAACTAAGGATCGCTAACAAGTTATAGTATGAAATTAAGCGGCTGAAACTAAAAGTAAATCAAAACACTTAATTACAAAAGTAAATCCAAATACTTAATTATAAACTCACTACTAATCCACAAACTCAAATCCATAAGTGTACATATGTTTTAAGTCTAGATTCAGTTTTATTACAAGCATTATTTCCAGACATACTAAAACAATTAAATACTTGGGATGCCCGAGAAGCGAGCGGTCTCGACACCTGTCTCTCGCTACGCCTGCTAGAACTGCTAGAATGGCTAATACTGACAGTCTGGAAGGATTTAGATAAAAAACAAGAGTGAGCCAAAGAAATGTTCAACAAGTATATGAACAATGGAACCAGAATCAGAATATGAGATCTGTATAGATAACAGAATATAAAATAATTTATTATCAAAACTGAACAGTAAAATAAATCACAATTTATCTCAAACTAAAACAAGGCAGTATGTCATCAAAATGAATCAACTGCTTAAAATCAATATATAATAGCCATGCTGGCAATATGGATCGGATACAACACATAAACACTATTGTCCACTGTTCAGGTTTCAAAAGCAATAGGACCCTTTTATCGCTATCGGTACATTTCTATACTCATAGATATAACAAGGATTTCTCAATAGGTACCAAATAGGCAAATAATGTTAGTCCATATGAAGATGGATTTGTTATCATATCCTCCTTAAAAATGTTGGACCCCCTACATCGGGCTCTTATGCAATTGTTGGACCCCATACATCGGGGCTCCTACGCGATAAATTCTAATCCAATAGAGCATCCAAACTCAAAGGTATGCTTAGTTTTAAATACAAACCATATCATTGTTATTTACTACAATAATTCGCTGAATATGATGAGTTTATTATAATCAACTTCCAATATCAAAAGTACCAATATCAGGTAACTCTGTTTACATAACAAAACATTTAAGAATCACAAATAGCTCTGAATAATAACTATTTGTTATGATATGAATAAATGAAATAAAACATAAATGTGTTTAGGATGATCAAAGAGAAAATATTTGTCTGATGTAGAAACTGTCTTAAGCTGGAATGGAACGACTACACTACTCATCTATCTACCACCTCGCTTGTATCTACCAATAATATATTATAATTTAAATTCCNAACAAAACATTTAAGAATCACAAATAGCTCTGAATAATAACTATTTGTTATGATATGAATAAATGAAATAAAACATAAATGTGTTTAGGATAATCAAGGAGAAAATATTTGTCTGATGTAGAAACTGTCTTAAGCTGGAATGGAACGACTACACTACTCATCTATCTACCACCTCGCTTGTATCTACCAATAATATATTATAATTTAAATTCCAGTGTCTACCTATGTCTTCTATTAATAATGAACACCAAATAATAATTAATAAACAAATAACATCAATTAACAGGCGAGGAAGCACATAAATCATATAGCAGATAAGACTTACAAATTAAAGAGCATTCAAATAAATAAAAGTAGACTCTAAAATATTATTTGAGTCAAAGTGAACCATTATTATACACTACGGATAATAATTGGATCCTAAAATATTTAATAAAATATTAATCCGGGTTTATAAATAAATTAGGGAATTGAAACTATTCTTAAAATTTTTGGATTATTTTTAGGGTCTCAAACTTATTTGTTTAAAACGGGTAAAGGGATTATTAAATAAATAAATAATATATAAATAAATCATTTTTATTTCTCAAAATAATTAAATCCAATTATTTTTTAATTAGATTTAAATATTAATTTATTAATTAAATTAGTTGATTAAAATAAATTAACCAATTAATTATAATCAATTAAATTATTAACTAAATAAATTAAAATAATTAAATTAAATTGATTTTGAAATAAAAACAATTTATTTTAACTCTTACAATATTTTTGAAATAGAAATAATTTTACTCCCAAAAATATATTTTAAATAGGAAACTTGAGATTATAATATGGTGATAAAGAAGTTTAGAGATGTTTTTTTATCAATCAAGAGGTTGGGTCAATGATCAACTAAATTCAAGAAACTATATAAATCTAATTTGTATATTGTGCAAAACGAGAAACAAGGACATACTTTGTCAGGTATGACCAAGTACTAGTTTTAATATTCAATTAACTATAGCCCACATGATGCAATATGGTTTTAAAAAAAAATGCTACAAGTATACTGCCTCTCATAGACAAAAGGGTTGATGTTATTATACCATGAAAAAACAATGACAAGCAACATGTTCTTGAAGATCCAACGACATACACCAAACTAACCACAAGACCAAACGAGGCCCGGAGAATCAAAACCGATTTCGTCGGAAAACAAATCGGCCGTTCAAACTCCGGCGACACAGAAATGATAGCAAAACTCAAGCAAATCATAACCAAATTAAAGTTACTAAGACCAGGAACACAAATATAGCAACAATACACACCGATAGACCACTGAATTGCCGGAATAATGATGACCCGACCTGAACTTTGTTTTCCGGTAAGCCAAAAACGACACCAAATTCAATAAAAACGATATATGTAAGTTACTGGACACGAGAACAACACAAGCACATATGTAAAATCATCAACCCATTTGGAAATCTCAAATTTCGATCAATCAAACAATACTCCGGCCAAAGCTCGGTGCCTACAAAATTTGACTAAAAAATTATAACTAAAATTACCAGCATGATCAGTGTTCGACAAGTAAACTAACCATATCAACCAATTAAGAAAACAATCGACCCAACTTCAAATCAAAATTAAAACAAAATCTACCCAGTTATGAACACATCCAAGTTAAATCAATTTTTACATAAGTTTGACAATATAATCAAATCATACTCGAGACAAGCTACATATTGGTCACTCTTACAAGTCACACAGATAAGTACATCACCTTGAATTAGGTAGTAGAATTCAGATCCCTAAGTTGCAATGTTCTTCCCCAAAATTAGCAAGTTGTGCTAATTTTCTTTTAATAAAATTATTAATGATAAAAATTGTTTATATTTTATCAAAATTAAGAACTCCAATTTGATTAAATGTATTTTTACCCCATAATTAAAAAAATAAAAGCCCAAAAATAATTCTTATGGGATAAAATATAAAAATAAATATTTTTGAATAAATATAATATATATGTCAAAATTTTCCAAAAATTATGAATGCTTTAAAAATAATAAAATAAAACTATTTTGAGGATTTTATCATTTCCATAGAAATAAATGTACCAAAAAACAAGGTCTCTAGTCTTCTATAGGGGCTGAGTCCGATAATCACAAATAAAAATAATCTTATTCTAACGAAACAAAAATTATAGCAAAATAGAATAAAATATTCTAAACTACACAGAAGTCACATAATACATAAAATATAATTTTTCTATTTATTAAAAATCCTAACGCAGATAAATGCATAAAAAAATTTGACTTACCAAAAATTATATTAAAAACGTATTTAAATATTATAAAATACACATAATTTTCCGATCGTTACATAAATGAATCTTATATTATTATTTAAAAAGTACTAATTGGAAAACATATATATTCTGTATTATATTATGCTTATAACATATTACAACAAGACATATATGTTTATCAATTAGTACTACATTTAAAGTTGGTCATGGAAACAAAACCTGATAGTATGACAGGGGATGGAGTTTTTAAAGCACACTATAGAGAAGTTCTCTATTAGTGCATCATAAATTATGTATTTTATTCGTCATTTTGATAATTTAACCGTACAGATAAAATATTTATACCAAAATGATAATATATACAAATTTTCATTAAACTCAAAATAATGGAGTATCACTTTTATAATAGTATTAGGAGCCGTTTGAATCGCATTGGAGAAAGGGAAATGAGTTTAGAAAGGGGAATTAAGGAGAAAGGAAAAGAATGTGTTTGAATTGTTTTCCTTGTTTGGTTTTGATCCGAAAATTAAATAACTAATTATTTTTAATAAATTATTTCGTGCATATTATTATTTTTAGGATTAATATAAAATATAATTATGTTGAGGATGAAAGTGGGTGGATGTTTGAGAGAGAAAAAAAGATAAAAGAAATGGAAAAAAATACATTGGGAGAGGTGATGAATGAGAGTGTAAGAGTTTTTGGTAAAAATAAAACTTTAAAAGGTCAAAGACCATTATTGTTTTTATAAAACAAATAATAAAGGGAATAAATATGGTTTTTTCCATTTCATTTTTCTCGTTACCCCAACTAAAAGGCCCCTTATTTCTTTATATATATTTAACGACATAGATCTATTATAATTTTATTGTTATAAATTTATAGTTTCAAGTTAACATATTACATGAAAATTTGTATATTGACTTATTTTGATATGAAATTAACATTCGTATGATTGAGTCATTTAAATAATAATTAATTTATTTAATTTTAAACCACATTAATAGAGAACTTCTGTATTGTGTACTTTAGATACTCTTTTCCCGGTATGAAAATATATCATATCACATTATTTAATAAAAATATTTTAAAATATTTTCGTACCTATTTGATTTGAAGGGCCTTCCTCTCTGATAGCAATACATTTAACTGAATAAATTTTATGGAAGTATATTTAATTTAAATTTTAAAATATTACGATTGACATTAATTTGAAGTACGAAACTAATAAAATTACATAAATTTAGATGTTATTATTCAAAAATTTTAAATAAATTTTAAAAATAATAAAAACACTATAAAATTCATAAACAACATTATTTTATTTTGAATACCAAAAAAAGTAATTAATATTTTAAAATTCAAATTAAATACAGTCTTATTTTAATAAAGTTTTTAAATATTTTTTAATTATAAAATCCAAAAAAATCTCTTAAACAAGATTTTTGTGGGTGATTGTGTTGAGATGCTTGTGTGCTAGACGCGACCCACGTGGCATAAAAATTTGACCTTTCTTTGATGGTGGGTATCCGAGGAGAAGGAGAAGAAGAAGAAGATGTTTCTAACACAATAAGGTATAATTTTGATTTCGATTTCTCGGAGGATCATATTAATTGCATTGTGTATTTTCGATTATGTTCCTTGGTTCCTAATTTATAGTTAAGTTTCGTGTCATATATAAATAATTTGCTACTTATGCATAAGGCTTTAAGTGAGTTTTGAACTGATTGAGCAATTCACTACACATTGCTTTGTTCAATTCATGCATGTTTGTTGTAAAGCTTCAATCTTTTTAGCAAATGGTAGACTATTTGTTTTTCGGATAATGAGTTGTGCTTCTTTAATAATTTAAAGACTTGGCAAGCTTTCGTGATACACTGGCACCTTACCCATGTCAAATGGCCATTTGATCTGGTGGAAATTGTCTTTAAACTTCACCAGATACAATAAAAACCTTACAATTCACAACAGGCCAAAATTGACCTAGATTAGTGATTGGTAAAGGACTGAATCCAAAGAACACGAGACGGAGAAGTGTACCACAATTAGCTAGATCAATCCTTTCAATAATAAAATATCAATGCCGTAAAAAAATCTTGATATACAATTGAAATAATGAAGGACACCTGATCCCATCAGTTCTATCAACTCTAGATATAGCATACAATTTAACAATTTCAACTCAATTAACACAAATAAAGATTTAATCATTGATAAATATGATAGATCTAATGAAAATATATAAGAAGTAATAAGAACTAGAACCAATTAGATAGATCTCGCAACTTCATTTTTAACTGCAATCTTACAAGATTGTATAAAAGAACAAATTTATGGTTAGATTACAAATTATTCCACAAAGTTTTAAGAGTTTTGCGGGTACACTTCCAGCAATTGGAGAGGAATGTCCAGTGGTCATTCAGCGCAATCAGTTCATTCAATTTGGAGTCTTAGAACAAACATTAATTCAGTTACCGCATTAAATAACTCTCTTTGATATTTATATCAATAGAAAGGATACTAGAAGCTACGCAGTATCTGCTAGTATACGGAATAGAACAATGAATGGACTCTTTAGTCACAGGGAAGGACATATCATATCTAAGGCTTTATATTTCATAGTTAGATACAATTGCAAGCCTTTATAAATCCGAGTGATGGTGATTTGATATGTATAAGGCTCAGCAGCTTAGCTTTGCTACTAATGATTACATATGATTGTGATTTGACCAAGATCAGTATTGTTATACCCAAATTTCAGCATGTGTTATTTGTAATGGGTTAGTATTTATTGGGCTGAATTTATAGTTGTTCGGGTAGATTATTGTTGTTGTTATTGAAGAAGACTTTCCTCCTCCGGGGTTAATTTGAAGGCTCTCTGCCAGTCATTGTCTCCGCCAGAAGACCATAGCTTCGTATTCCACGGGTTGGCCTCGTTGGGGAGTTATGGGATATTCTCGACCTTATCTTCCAGGCAGGTTGTCCTCGTTTGGAGGGTTTAGGACGCGTCCTACATTCGAGGTGGGTCTAGTGCTAGCCTCCAATCAAGTATTCGGGAAATAGCTGTAATGGATTGACTGACTAGAGCCCATGGTTTCCGGGTCAATGTCGGATTCATGAAGCATTGGGCCTTATACTAGGCTTTGGACTACCCAAAGAGCCTTAATGTGGAAACCTCTTCTAAATAGGTTTCTCTTGTCGATTCTCTGCCTATTCACCGCTTATTCTCTGCCTATTCTCTCTTCCTATTCACATTCACCGCCTCTTGCCTATCCGACCTCTATTTTAGCAAGAACTACCACATGAGCTTGATCATGTATTAATATGGATACGTAGACACATTGTTAGGGGTTGGACGTTGAGAGTCCCACCAACTAAAAAACCCTAACAATCTCAGTATCCAATATTCAACAATCACCACACTCAGGTGAAGTGACTTTTTTGGTAAAAAAACACAACCCTAGATATTGATTATGGCGATGGACCTCATATTTTGTTGTTACCAAATTTCTCCATCAACAAGTGCATTGCTATATCTGCATCATTTTTTTGATGAACGGTAGCCCAAGCCCAGAAACATAATCAAAAACTATAAGTTCTTCCATTGTTTGGTTTGATGCTAAATAGATAACTCAATTTACATTAAAGATTTGTTTCATCTATGTAAATTGTAATAGCCAGCCAACAAGTTGGAAGTAACTTGTTTATTTATCTTTTTATTTGACTCGCATTAAAATCAACAGTCTTCACTTTGGAGTATATTGTCGGTTATGTGTGAAAAAGAATAATACTTTTGGCTAATCTTGTAAAGGATGAAACTAATCAAATCTAGGCTTGAAAATTAACAGAAGAACCTAAGAATCTACAAAGTGAAGGAAGAAGAAAATGAGCATCTGAATTCAATCCAGTGATAATAATACAGTAATTAACGTAACATAGAAAGTCCATTGAAACGAAACATGTAAAGGGTAAAATAAGAAAATGCAGCTACATTAATCACTAATACAACGTAGTAATTGTCGTTCTTAATCTATATGCGAAGTCAAAAAGTTGCTAATAAAAAGGAACTGGGAGTATAACCTTAGGCCTTAGTGTCTCAGTTATGTATGTATATGCTTTATTACCCCGACCCTTCATTTTGCCTTAATTACCCAATTTTATATTGCCATAACTACTCGTGGCAGAAAATTGGAACTTGGACACTTGGATGTTAATTTAAGCCAAAAACAAAAATAATTTTGTGAAATTGGTGAGTCTGGCACTTGGACTTGTATCTATGGTTTACACTTCGAGCTAAGTCTGGGTAACAAAGTATATATATCATATGAGGCAAGAAATAAGAATAATGTATGACACATTGACACTCGATGCAAATTCTTCTGTACGCATCTAAATCTGAAACTATGATCCCCAATACTTTAGAAGTGTATACTCTCTAGATTCGTGTTTCGGGTCATTTTTGTTAGTTACTTGGCTTTATAATTCAGATACATAATATTATTGCCAAAAGTTAACTCAAGTCAAGTCATTTCTACTGACATTTAAAATTTGCGTGTTGACTTTGAGGACCAAAGTGATCTTGTGGTTCAAAGTTAAGAGAATCTCTTTTCTTGTTAGCTGATTATACATACTCTATATTACGGTAACCTGCTCAGTTTCCCTTGATTCAAAAGGTATGGTTTTGAAACATAATGCTTGTTATTTATTTGGAGCATATGGTAAGGTTATCCATTCACCGATGAGAGGATAAAAATCCTGGATTGTGAAGGTGATGCAATCATTAAGTAACCCTCTCTGGAAACACTCCTCGGCTCTTGTGAACATGATTATGTCATCTCAAATAAAGGGGACATGGTATGACTTGTAAATTTGAAAGCACATGTGATTGATGACAACCTTATAACCGAGTCAATCATTTTATAATCTATTATACTAAACAATACATTTATTTTATTTAAATTGGATTATCATATCTTGAGGTTCCTTTACTTGTAATAACAGATTAATAAGTACCTATTCACGCCCTGAAAGATAAGGCGGTAGCCCTGTATTTCTATGAAGATGGTTTAACTAGTTATAAGCGCTTCAGGCTCACAACAAAACTTGAGAAGGCTTATAAGGAGTTAAAAAATAAGGAAAATTTTGATGTCACACTCCTTCACCTTTATGACACTCGTGGTACTCTCTATAGTACTAAGGCAGAATCATTCTGGAATACAGTTAAGCCTATGCCTTGGTTCTGAAATGATGAAGGGACTGAAGCTGGAGATGATCTGGGATCCAAAAACTCTTTTTAGAGTAAAAAAGATGGCTAGAGGTGAGTTCTAATCTGGGATCCAAAAACTCTTTTCAGAGTAAAAAAAGATGGCTAGAGGTGAGTTCTTATTACAATCTTTTTTATCTTAAAAAATAGTAAAAATTACATAAATTTAAGCTGGAGATGCTCTGGAAGAATCCAGTTATGTTCATCAGAGTAAAACATAGGGTTGGAGACTTGAAGGTGAGTTCTTTTGGTAACATATACCATGTTTTAAGTGCCTCCTTGTGGCTTGTTTAATAAGGGTCTCCAGATCTTTTTTTGCTAAAGTAAAACAATTGTCATTGGCTGCCCCAAAATAACAGTTTTTACTCTACTTTGAAGACCAGTAGTTCAGACTGTAATATTGTTGTCGTTTCTTTCAAACTTTTCTCTGCTTCTTAAACTTGTGTCTCATTCTGCCGATTCCATTCTCTCAATTTGCTGGGAAGAGAGTGTTTATTTATTTTTAGATGAATAAGTTATATTTCTACCAATACACACACTGGGAGAAACTCTTGAAGCTGAAAGATCTATATCTCAAGATGAATGGTACAGATGACGAGTTTGAAGTTATCTACATCAAAGGTTCATGGTCCACATGAAATCCAGATGGGTGATAGATTTTTGCCTGATTATGGTGAATTACCATGGTATGTGCATTGTTATGATAAGGGTTACTCATTCCCAAACGAGTTGGAACAGAGTGTTTTTCAATTTAATTGCATTCCTGGTCGAAAGAGGTATCAATGTTGTCTACTTGTTGGTTTCGAATGTGATGAAAGTCAGGAAAGCGTTTAATCCTACTTTTGATATAAAAATTTCCTTTTACCCTGGTGGCCTGGAGAAGTAGTATGTGGATCAGTTAAATTATCTTTTGGGGGTGGCACTAAGATTACATGGAAATAATGACAAAGGGAAGATAATCTCATCTTTTTAAAGCCAATATGGTGTAACATAGCTTCTTGTCATAATTTCTGCTTTATATTATCAAATATTGCATTGAACAATATGAGGTACTTGGCTTTTATGCATCTGACATTGAGAAATTATCTATATATTGCAATCTCACGCCTTGCTCCCGCGTTTTAAAAACTAAGAAAAACAAGTGAAGATGAAGTAAAGTACTCACATCCCAATTTTGGGGTGAAAGTTTTGGGGTGAAAACATGTCAAATTTACATTCATTTTCACTACCTTCTTTATTAAAAACTGGGAGCACAAATAAGAGTGAAAGTGAAACTATTTTACATACCTTTCACTTGCTTTTCTCCATTTTTAAAACTCAAGAGCAAGGTGTTAAACTTTGCATAAATTACAAAAGGAAGAACTGGCAAGCACACTCCCAGTAGGCTGCCTTCTTGCGGACGAAATTTTTTTTTTCTCATATGAAAGTTCTAATGTTGTAAGAATCAATTAATTGTTTGCACATATTACTATTAACATCATCTCCAATGTATGATTTTTTAACAGCATAGAACGAGTTTTTATATGAGGGTTGAGTTTGTTGTTAATTTATGTGCAGTCCCGATTTCGTGTATTCCTTGATTTAATTTCAATGGTTTATTTTGGATTTAAGAGGGGGTTAAAGTATAGAGAAAAAAATGACTAGAATGAGAGATATACTACGGAGGTATAAGGTGTTACTTATAATAACCCGTTTATAAATTACTTATAAGATAAATTAAACGATGCCATGCTTGTAATGAAAATGAGAAAATGAGAGAGGAAATCCATCACAAATTGTTTATCAGAATCTGGATTTTAGGGATGATAGAATGTCAAATATCGAATTTTAGGGATGAAAAAACTAAGAACATTTTCTTTATACAAATATTGCTTCTGGTAGCAATGTTACTAAAATTTTAATGTTATTGCTTTAAAGCTCCTCGTAGCAATGATACTAAAAATTTAAAATTATTGTTTTGAAATAGAGAAAGCCAGAGTGAGTGTATGTTTTCTAAATTCAACCCACAATTAGTAGGTAAAAGGAACCGTTTTTTTAATTAATTTAATTGAAAACTTTAGAAAAATACAATTTAATTATCCCTAATTTCAATATTAAATTGTTTAATTTTTTCCACATAAATCAAGATATTTTGTAGGCATATTTACCGAAAGGACTACTACTTTTTTATCGCAAAAAAAAAATCTTGAATAAAATAAAAATATAATAACAGTAATATATATTTATTGAAAAGATGAGCCGATAGGGTTGGAGAGAGAGAGAGTCGAGAGAGACGAGAGAGATCAGGGAGAGAGAGATTGGAGAGAGATGGCAGGGTGGGTGTTGTTAGAAGCGGCGTTGCCATTGGGAATAATAGCTGGTATGCTTTGTATAGCTGGTAACGCCCAGTATTTCATTCACAAAGCAGCCCATGGGCGCCCCAAACACATTGGCAATGATATGTGGGATGTTGCTATGGAACGACGTGACAAGAAGCTCGTCTCCCCTTCCGATTAGATCCACTTAGCCTCCGGTATTTCTCAATTCTATTCTATTTTTACCATTTTTTATGTTCGATTACGTTTCATTATACATAGTGGCATTTTTAGTTAATTTTATTTGATAGATCTGGGGTTTTAATGCTGGCTGGGTTAAAATTACATGTAATTGAAGTAATGAGTGAGGTTTTAATTCGACCCACCTCTTCGTTGTTTTTGTTTGCGTTGGTATGTAGAAATTTTTAAAACCATCCGATCGTAGCAGCAAATGGACTTAATCGTACCACCACGCTTGTTAGAGGATGTTTAATACTAGTGCTAAAGTAATCTGTGTGGAATGTGGTGGCACAGTGGGTGGTAATATTATGTTAGTTCCTTCGTTTTTGATCATGAATTCATGATGATAAAATTGCTGGATAAGTGTACGTCATGTTTGCCGCAANGCTAAAGTAATCTGTGTGGAATGTGGTGGCACAGTGGGTGGTAATATTATGTTAGTTCCTTCGTTTTTTATCATGAATTCATGATGATAAAATTGCTGGATAAGTGTACTTCATGTTTGTAGCAATGGGTGTGGCAGGAACAAGGCTTAATATGTACAGAGGGAAAGTAAATAACAAATAAAATGAATAGAATTATCATTATTATTCCTTAGTGACCTAATTGCCAAAAATTCCTTTTGCACTTCTAGTCAAATTAACATTTCAACCATTTTGTTTACTCTCAACTGCCACATATTTTAAGAAAAGTGGCCGAAGTGACTTTAATTTCTTATTTCAAGTCTTCATTGATGATTTTACTTTCAATAAATTTATGTTTTGTTCAATTGTTACCAACATCACACACAAATGTAAAGTACGTTGTCTGCCTGTTGTTTTAGAACTGGAGTTTTTTGTGGTAAAATAGTTTCAAGGGTTTAACAAAGTGTACAGTTGAAGGGTTTATCCTTAATAAAATCTTGACTTTACCAACTCGTGTAGTTAAGCCAAAGAAGCTGCCTGATACAGTTTCATTAATGGGCAGCCCTGTGATAGAAGTTGTACTAACCAATATAACTAGTAAGTAATGCTCTGTATATTTTGAAAGACAGAGATGTTCACAATGGTTTACTTGCGTGGATAATGGAATTTCATCCTTTTTCTCTCTTAATTGCGCCATCTGAAATTTGTTATATTGTAGCAGATCTTCATGTCAATAAGACCTATGCTTGAACATCCGAGGATAACTGATCAAATAGATTTAGTAGGAGCCTGCAGGATGATACATCTATTCCAATTAGAATGCAGTATTACATATCTTAATCGCCAAAATTACTTTTTGCACTTTTGGTAAAATTAACATTTCAACCATTTTATTTCCTAGCAACTTCCACATAATTTAAGAAAGGTGGCTTAAGTGACTTTAATTTTCTATATCAAGTCTTCATTTATGTATCTGTATTTGGTATTTCTGGGTTGAAGGTGGTTGAAGATGTGAGTTCCGATTAAGTTATGCCGTTTTTAGTAAATTTATGGTTTTTTCAATTTGTCAACATCACACACACATGTAAAGTACGTTATCTGCCGCCCGTTGGTTTAAAACTGGAGTTTTTTGTGGTAGAAATAGTTGGTTTAACAAAGTTTACAGTTAAAAGGTTTCTCTTTGATAATTAAATCTTGACTTTACGAACTCAGTGGCCAATTCGAGTAGTTTAGCCAAAGAAGCTGCCTCGNCTCATTTCACGTGATGTAGTAATTGGTACGATGCAGAGTCTGAATGATAAGAAGAGGATACTTCATGGGTATTTGGCTCCAGCTTCCGTCTAATATGTTTCAAGGGATTATAAACATCAAACTATTATCCCACGGACTAGATCTCGGTTATTCTTTCAGATTACTCCCACGGAACAGTTTAATCTCCCAAGGATGAAGTAGAAATCGACTAAAACTGGTTCGTAGGTTTATTGAAGGAATTAAACGTGACAGACTGAGTACAAATCGAACAAGTATATGCGAAAATTTGATTGAATCTATCTTTAAGGCTTTTGCAAAATTCAGCTTTTGGAATCCATACAACACCTTTCAACGAACGAGGCTATAAATGCCTTGGATATCTGCAATTCACCCCCAGACAACATTATCATAAATGAACCAACTAGATCTGCAGATAGCCATAACTAAAGTCTGTGTTTGATTCTGACAAGGGAATTGATACAGTTTCATTAGATATTAATTATAATTTTTTTTAAAATTTTAACTTTTTTTTATAAAAAATAATTTTTTTACCGATTTCTGATCGTTTAACCATTTTTTACCGATTTTTTCCATCTCAGCCGTTTTTTGAAAAAACATTTTTTACTCNCTTTTTATGCATGCTTAGCTACAATCATAACTATTCTATTTAGCTTGTGAAACATATGCTAGTTCCAGCTCGTATCCTGCTTTAACATCCCAGTTTCCCATTAGACAAAAAGTAAAATACCCACACGTATCCTGCTTAAAAGAACTAAAAAAATGAAAACAAACATTAACATCTGTTAATTTATCGTCTCGAGGTATTTAATTTAATTATCAAATGGGTTGTGTTCGAAGAGTAGAATGAATATCGACATGATCCNTTTGATTTCTGATTAATCGAGACGGGACCCGTCCGTCTACCGATTAATGTCATCTTTTAGAACACACTGATCATTTTTCCATTCTTACCCACATTTATTATACTAGTTTTATATGCAATTGAATTAAAATTTACTGAAAATGATGATATGAGAGAAAATTTGNATTCTTACCCACATTTATTATACTAGTTTTATATGCAATTGAATTAAAATTTACTGAAAATGATATGAGAGAAAATTTGAANTTTTTTACTTTGATTTCTGATTAATCGAGACGGGACCCGTCCGTCTACCGATTAATGTCATCTTTTAGAACACACTGATCATTTTTCCATTCTTACCCACATTTATTATACTAGTTTTATATGCAATTGAATTAAAATTTACTGAAAATGATGATATGAGAGAAAATTTGATTTTTTTGCATGTAAAGATGGACAACTATTATGAGATAAAATAAATATCCAAAAAAAAGACTAGTATTTTGAGATGGATATAACATGTTATTACTACCAATAGTTTATTTAAAGGCCATTATTTATTTATTTATCTATTTTTGCAGAACTGTGATTGAACTCATCAATTTGTTAGTGGAGCCTCTCGTACCATCAATTATTAGCCATTGTCCTCACATTATCACTATAAAATTGAAAGTGGTGTGAGGTGTGAGGTGTGTGTGTGTAAATATTTTCTGTANAACATGTTATTACTACCAATAGTTTATTTAAAGGCCATTATTTATTTATTTATCTATTTTTGCACAACTGTGATTGAACTCATCAATTTGTTAGTGGAGCCTCTTGCACCATCAATTATTAGCCATTGTCCTCACATTATCACTATAAAATTGAAAGTGGTGTGAGGTGTGTGTGTGTGTAAATATTTTTTGNTCTCGTACCATCAATTATTAGCCATTGTCCTCACATTATCACTATAAAATTGAAAGTGGTGTGAGGTGTGAGGTGTGTGTGTGTAAATATTTTCTGTATATACAAGGGATACAGAAGGAAAGAAATACAAAGGTTGGTGGTAGGTTCGCTTCTGTCATTCATGCACAGACATGTGGGAGAATCCATATCGTGGCTTCGACAAAGGGAAAGCAAACAACAAAAAATAAAATGAATAGTCCAGATTGACCAGAAAACATACCTACTTCCTTCTTAACAATGGGGATTCTCGCTATAATACTTCTATGCAATATAATANATGCACAGACATGTGGGAGAATCCATATCGTGGCTTCGACAAAGGGAAAGCAAACAACAAAAAACAAAATGAATAGTCCAGATTGACCAGAAAACATACCTACTTCCTTCTTAACAATGGGGATTCTCGCTATAATACTTCTATGCAATATAATTGTAAGTGTTAAACAGAGCCAAGCTCCAGCTTGATTCTTCTAATTTGAAGGTTAATCAAAGAACTAATGTCTAGACAGAATAAAGTATGTGGTCGGTAAAAGAAGATTAATAGGTCTAAGCGGAAAATTTCAAAGCATTGCTTTCATTTAGTATATACTACATATACACTAACAGGATGTTATACTTCAGTCCTAACAGCCCCTAATTTTGACTCTCATGCTTGTTTGAAGTTTAGTTCTGGCAGCTGACTTCCACTAGCATTCCAGAAATGCCTTACAGCCTTAGGCTTATCTGTACACTAGGAGCCAGTCACATGCACAACTTTATGGAATGAACTATGATATCATTTGATGGGATTTTACTGCTGGTGTAATATGCCATTAACTTTTTTTTTTCTGGCTAAATAATCTGCCATCGTCACATCAGAATAATAATAAAGTTTCAAAATAAGCAGCTTACTCAAGTCNGGAGCCAGTCACATGCACAACTTTATGGAATGAACTATGATATCATTTGATGGGATTTTACTGCAGGTGTAATATGCCATTAACTTTTTTTTTTTTTTTTTCTGGCTAAATAATCTGCCATCGTCACATCAGAATAATAATAAAGTTTCAAAATAAGCAGCTTACTCAAGTCTGAAAGTATCAGATACATGTATCCAAGGCAGACTATTAGTGTGTTACCCTGATCAATCTCTTGGCGCATGTAATACCCAACTAAGTAAAAACATTACGTAGTCTGCTAGGCCTAAAAAGCCTCAAGAACATGGATCAGTAGGCTCGCTATCACGATTAACACCTTAGGATTTGTCTCTGTGTTCTACTACGTTTTCCCTATACACCAATAAATCAATAATTCTTACTAGTTACCAGTGAGCATAGTGTCAAGAGTACCTGACTACCGATGCGGCGATGCATATGCATAATACNGAACATGGATCAGTAGGCTCGCTATCACGATTAACACCTTAGGATTTGTCTCTGTGTTCTACTATGTTTTCCCTATACATCAATAAATCAATAATTCTTACTAGTTACCAGTGAGCATAGTGTCAAGAGTACCTGACTACCGATGCGGCGATGCATATGCATAATACGGTTCTGCCGTCACTAACCAAAGGCCTAAATAATTCTATTGTTGTCTGGTGCATCAGTTTCAAACAATGCATCATCATGAAGCCTGTACATTATAAATGAATATCCGTGCCTAGTAGATCATATACAAGAGCCAATTAANTGCATCAGTTTCAAACAATGCATCATCATGAAGCCTGTACATTATAAATGAATATCCGTGCCTAATAGATCATATACAAGAGCCAATTAATAGGAGTGCATCCACATATCAAACTTTATTAGATGGCCACCATCCTATCAACATATTTAGAAACGATTCCTTGAGAACATTATTCCTTGTCAAAGAGACAACAAATTAATCACAAACTGAATTACACTTGCACTACAGCCTACATGCACACCATGCTATGAATCATGAAAGAATTGAGCACCTTTTATCATTGAAAATTACAGATTATGTTACCCACACTACCACCACAAAAAGAGGTGAGATCAGAAGAATACCTAATTGCAGTAATCAAAGATGAATATGAATGGTAGAAGAGAGGGGTCAGGTTGTACAATACAAACGGAAGAAATCAGGGCATGTATTCAGTTTCAAGGGTTGGTTGTGTCCGTGTCACCATTGCTGCCGGTGCTTTAGTACTTCCAATAGATGCCATATGCAATGCTTCCCCAACCTCTGCTGCCTTTTCCATTTTTTGCATGCTCTTCTTCTGTTGATACCTCCGGAACCATAGTATCAGTACTCCCAACAAAGACAAAAGCACGAGTCCACCAACCACTGACCCAACTATTATCCAAACCTTGGAATCCTTTTTCTTCTCCTTATCTCTATGTTTAGGCCCTGGGCGCACGCTAGATGGTGCAGGAGATACTGGTGCTGGGGGAGGGGCAGTGGACTTGGCAACAATAGAGAAATGCCCCTGTTGGACTGTAGAACACCTATTTCCCGAAACCACATTGCTAAAGTTGACAACACCATGCAAATCAAACGAAACACACTTGGGAACTGATCCAACTGGTGCTAATTTAACATCTGAAAAATCTACAGATATCGGTTGGCCAGATGCCAAAATATCCAACTCTGGCAAATGTCTAGCTGATAAGTTGGAAGCATCGTAAACAAGAAGACCCAAAACTGGCGCTAAATAAAGATAACCCGGTAAAGGATAAAACCTCGCAGACCAATTACCCAAATTTTGATACACCAAGACAAGCCTCTCAACATAGGGCTGCTCAATAACCCCAGGATAAAATTTAAACTCTTTAAACCCCTTAATAACACCTCTAGTCCTTAAACTACCACTCCTAAGCCTCATTGCAGAAATATGAACCCCAGACAAGTTCGAGGGCGGGATCCCATCAAATGGTATCCCAGTTCTTGGACGAACAAATGCACGAAATGCATAATCTTGGATAAGTACATCTAAAGCCTCCTGATCAGAAAACTGAGCTCTGACTCTAGGAAAACTAAAAAAGAAGCACAGCAATAACAAGAGAAGCATCTCGAGACTCGGAACAAGAAGCCCCATTGATGCTTCAAAACCCTAAACAATCAACACAATATACTACAATAAGTAATAAAAAAATCACTAATTTTACTTTCTGGGTCATACCCAGATCCAGAAAAAACAAGAAAATCAACAAAAACTATATGGGCAAGTAGAAAAAGATATATACAAATCTGTATAGCAATGAGATTAAAGTTTAGACCTCTAGCAACCAATTCTTGCAAGTATAAACAGACTAAAATAAGCAACATTATGGATTAAAAGCAATTCAAGAAAAGTTTATGC